>CM024239.1:53938771-54020880 GCA_013421045.1 Propylea japonica
CCGTTCCCACTTATCCGATCAGTCTATTTTCCCGGTCCGTCTAAATAGACGGATGTGCCAGTGGCAGTACAATTTGTGAACAGCTCCATAGGAGCTGTTCACATTATGACTGATCCGGGATAAAGACTGATCCGATTTATTTGACGGACATTTTGCCACTGCGATGATCAGTCAAAACGCCCGGATCGGATGAGTGTGAACAACGTTCCGTCAAGACCATAGATGAATCTATGGTCAAGACTGAAGACGAGCCCGCTCTTTCTCGCGTCGCTAGTCTCATTAGTTGTTAGTGCTAGTGGAAAATGGACGTGGACGCTTGCGCGTTAATATCGCTAGTCGAAATAAACCCGTATTGTGGGATAAAACTTTGGACGATTACAAATTAACTAATCGACGATTAGAAGCATGCGTGAAATTTGCTTAATATTAAATCCTGAATTCGAGAAATTGGACGAAAAGAAAAAAAAAATATGGTAAGTTAATTTTTTATTCAATGCTATGTAGGTAGTTTTCATATAGCTGTTTCCTGCCAAGGTATTGAACCAAGATCAGACGAGAAGTATTCAGCAAATGCTCTTCGAATTATATTTGCAGTAGGACCACCTCTACACGGTCGAGGATGTGGACGACGTGGAAACGGGCCCGTTTCTTCACTTGTTTCCATACTTATGGGTTTTGTTGTAAATTAATACCGTCTTTATCTCGGACAAAGTTATGTAAAAACGTACAAGCTTTTTATGACGTTTCGCCGTTTCTATTTGAATCTATATCGGCCGATGCAGGATTCTCCATTTATTGGCTAGAATACCAAGGCACACTCAACATATCTTCTAGCTCGGCTCAAGCGATAGTTGAAGATTTTTTTTTCATGATCTAGATGTGTACCCCCATATGGTCTCAAGAGATTCGGTGTTAAGCTAAAGCCTTCGTCCCAATGAGTACATACGGCATTTCTTCATGTATGGTTTCATGCACAGGCTTGGGGTTTGGTATATTTAATGAACCATCATTAAACTTTTGCCAAAAGGTACTGTTCTTTAATATGGTAGAATCACACTCTTTCCCATATGAACCAATACTTATGTAGATGAATCGGTATTCTGAATCTACCACAGCAAGTAATACAAACGAGAAATAATCTTTATAATTAAAAAACATGGAACCACTATGGCATGGTTTTATAATTGATGTGCTTTCCGTCTACAGCTCCAAGACAATGAGGAAAGTTAGCTTTTGTTTCAAATCCATTTGCAATGGCTTCCCATTCTCCCTCTGTATCAGGCAACTTCATGAAATCTGTGCATAATCTCTTCCAAATAATGACGCTTGTTTCTTTTATTATTTTACTAATAGTCGATATTCCTACCCTATATGAGTAGTGGAGTTCCTTAAACGAACACCCAGAAGCAAAATATCTGAAAACAAATAAAATGGATGAAACACTTAAACAACAGAACTTTATGATATTATTATTTGTTTGCAGGAAAATCTGTATCTGATAAATGGAACAACATTCGAGACACATGGCGAAAATCGATGAAAAATAAGAAAGATGAAAAAAAATCTGGATCTGCTGCCAAAAAGTCTCGACGTTATATACACGAAGAACAGTTGATGTTTTTAAAGAAGGTTTATGAGCCAAGATCAACCCAAGAGTCTATTCAAAACTGCGATGAAGGAAATGTACAAGTGGTCCTAGTAATGCAACTGAGTTTCGTAAACCTTCGATTCCCAAAAGCACGAAGAGCACAACAGACGTCGATGAAAAGATATCTAAGTTCCTGGACTCTAGGATGACACAACAAAAAGAAAATCCAATTTACTTTTTTTCAAGGGTGTATTACCCCGCGTCGATTCTTTCACAATGGATGAAACTTTAGAGTTCCAAGCAGGAGTTTAGCTCTAATACAAAAAATCAAAGGCCGAAATAGAGTTGGTTTCCAAAGATATGATTATCAAACTGAATGGCAAGATCCATATCGTGGATACCATACACACCTCTTCAGCAGCTGGCAGCGTTCGTACATTCACCATCACCAACCTCTCAGTCATCGTATCATTCTCAACCATCTCCTGCAGCGACAAGTGCATTACAATCTATTCAGCAAACGACAGCGTTCGTACATTCACCATCACCAACCTCTCAGTCATCGTATCATTCTCAACCATCTCCTGCAGCGACAAGTGCATTACAATCTATTCAGCAAACGGCAGCGTTCGTACATTCACCATCACCAACCTCTCAGTCATCGTATCATTCTCAACAATCTTCAGCAGCATCAAGTGTATCAAATTATGATTTGAGGAATTTTAGTCATTATATCTTAATCAAGAGTACTAAAGCAAAAGCTCTCATGTGACTGTTTTTCCATAAAAATATTTCAATAATTACATATCTGTATTTTATTTAACTCCTAAAAGTATTTTCCAATCCAACTAGCCACCTTGGAAGAGCATTTCCTATATAAATATTTGAAGAGAAAAAAAGGTCGTACCTTAAACATATGGACAGCCTTTGTTGTGGACAAATGCACTCTCTAAATCTTGTGTCTTGTAATTTTATGTCCATTGAAATTCTTCCCAAGAGATCGTCGAAAGAGGAAAAAGACATTCGAAAGTAGTTAAGAACTTCGCCTCATCATTCCTTAATTCTCCCATCAATGTTTCAAATGTCCCTGTGAAAATCGGTCTCGAAGTATAGGATGCACCCAATGTTGTCTTCGTTTTCTACATCTTTTTCGTCTCATTCGCCTCAAATACCACCACAATATAAGAACATCATCGTCGCCGTCCATCGCGTACAAAATACAAACGTAAACTGGCGGCGAGTCGAACCACCGACCTCCGCAAAACAGACTGATCGGATATAATGTGAACACCCACGTCCGCGTCCGGTTTCAGGGCAAAAAGACTGATCGGATAAGTGGGAACGGGCTCTTAGGAGTCAGGACCGCCTCGTTCGAAAACAGATAATTGAGGTTTTCTGGCCCGTTCGAGTAGATTGATTGTACCGACAGCAGCATTTTTCTGCGAACTGTCGCCGTATAGGGATGTACGAATTTCAGAGCGGGGAATTCCCTCGGTTCTTTAGCGCGTTCGCACATGGATTCGCGTTCTTGCATAAGTGCGACAGACCGGTGTTAAACAATCCTCGGACACAACGAGTTATTCCATTCGAAATATGATGTTCTTCGGGATATGATTGACCAGTGTTGTTCTTCGGGTGCATTAGTTTGGTGTCTAAACAGGACAGGAGAGTTGTTGCATAGGTGAGAATTGATTATGTGTTTTAGTGTTTTAAGATTTACGAAATTTGAAAAGAATGTTTGGTTTTTTAATTTCATTGTTTTTCGATTCTTATGTGTGACGTTAACAATTGAATCTTTTCAATTTCTCAGAAAAGTTTTTTCAGAAAGATTTGCTTTTGAATTTATTTTCTTCATAAATCTTTGTATATGGTCTAGATTGAATATATTTTTGTGGGATTTACCTTTACATAAAATCCAAATTGGAACTTTCTATATGATGGATTTCTATATCTATATTGTTTTGGATTTTTGGTTTTTTATTTACATCATTCTTTTGCGATTTTTCCATGTTCTCAAGAAATATTTCGGAAAGGAATTATTTTCTTTTTAGATTCTCCTTTCCCCAGATATCTTTTGTCAAAGATCATATGGCTTCGAATGATATAGAAGGTATTGAATATATTTTTTAGACATTTTACCAAGATATAAAATCCAACTTGGATCTTTTTGTATGTTGCATTTCAGTTTTCAAGCTTCTTCAATGAAACGACTGTATTAATGCGTATTTATTCTCGACAATTTTTCAGATGTTCTTAAAAAATATTCAGAAGTAATACTAATCTCCTTTTCGCTTTTAATTTCTCCAGAAATCCATCAAAGGTATATAGATATACATTTGTACTTATGTTGCCTATGTATTATATTTAGTACAAACCGTTTGATGAGTTAGAGGCTTAGAATAATAGAATGTATGGAATATATTATTCTGGCATTTTACCCTCACATATTATCCAAATTGGAATTTCTGTATGTAGAATTTTGTTTTTTTCGAGCTTTTTCATTGTAACGTGGACACTTTCATTTTATCCTGATTTTTTTTCTAGAAAATTCTGCATTTGACTTGACATTTTTGAAGCAATTTTTGGTGGAAATATTTTTATGATGTACAGGGATATGAAGTTGATTATTTCAAAAAAAAGTTGCGTTCTCTCATGGATTCGCGTTCTTGCATAAGTGCGGCAGACCGGTGTTAAACAATCCTCGGACACAACTAATTATTCCATTCGAATATGATGTTCTTCGGGATATGATTGACCAGTGTTGTTCTTCAGGTGCATTAGTTTGGTGTCTAAACAGGACAGGAGAGTTGTTGCATTGGTGAGAATTGATTAATGTTTTTTAGTGTTTTAAGGTTTACGAAATTTGAAAAGTTTTTTGATTTCATTTTTTTCGATTCTTATGTGTGACGTTCACATTTGAGTTTCGGCGTATTAATTTTTTCCATTTCTCAGAAATGTTTTTTTCAGAAAGATTCGCTTCTGATTTTATTTTCTTCTCTAAAAGGAATTGAATTTATTTTTGTGGCATTTATCTTTACATAGAATCCAAATTGGAACTTTCTATATGTTGGATTTCTATATCTATATTGTTTTGGATTTTCGACTTTTTATTTACACACCATTCTTTTGCGATTTACCATGTTTTCAAGAAATATTTCGGGGAAAAAATTTTTTTAGCTTCTCCTTCTCCGCAGATATCTTCTGTCGAAGATGTAAGCAGTAAGCACTGAAATATGTTTGATTATGTATTCAAAACAGTTTGATGAATCATATGGCTTTGAATGATATAGAAGCTATTGAATATATTTTTTATACTCTTTCCCTAGATATGAAACCCAAATTGGATCTTTTTGTAAGTTGGATTTCAGTTTTCGAGCTTCTTCAATGAAAGCTGTATTAATGCGTATTTATTTTCGAAAATTTTTCAAATCATTTTGGATTTCTGGCTTTTTAATTATTTCATTTTTTGTGCTCTATTCATGTTCTCGAAAAATATTCCGACGTAACACTTATCTCCTTTTCGCTTTTAATTTCTCCACAAGTCCATCAAAGTATATAGATATATGTACTTATGTATTATATGTATCACAAACCGTTTGATAAGTTGAAGGCTTAGAATAATGGAATGTATCCAATATATTATTATGGCATTTTATCGTCACGTATTATCCAAATTGGAATTTCTGTATGTAGAGTTTTGTTTTTCGAGCTTTTTCATTGTAACGTGAACATCTCTTTATCCTGTTTTTTCCCAAAAATGCTGCATTTGACTTGACACTTTTCAAACAATTTTTGTGGAAATATTTTTTTGATGTACAGGAATATGAACTTGATTGTTTCAAAAAGAGTTACGTTCTCTCATGGATTCGCGATCTTGCATAAGTGCGGCAGACCGGTGCTAAATCCTCGGACACAACATGTTATTCCATTCGAAATATTATGTTTTTCGGGATATGATTGACTGACGGGTGACAAGTTTTGTTCTTCAGGTGCATTAGTTGGTTGTTTAAACAGGACAGGAGAATTGTTGCATTGGTGAGAATTAATGATGATTTTTTAGTGTTCAAGTGTTATGGTTTTTAAATTATTATTCTTTTGTGCTGTTTTCATCATACGTCTCCATTCGAATTAAGGCGTGCAAATCCTTTTTATTTTTCATGAGATGTCTTCAAAAATATTTCCAGGAAATACAGAGCTTATATTTTCCCCAGAAATTGTAGACTGCTTCTAAGTTTTCAAAGAGTTATATGGCTTGGAATTATAAAAGAACTTGAATAAATTTGTCTGATAGTTCAGCTTTACATTTGGTTTTTAAATATTATTCCTTCGCGCTGTTTTCTATCTAAGGCGAGGGGTACTCACTCTATGAAAAATGTACAACGATTTCGGAAATCATGATGATTTCGGATGATTCCGATGATTTCGGATGATTGCGAATGATTTCGGATGATTGCGAGTGATTTCGGGTGATTGCGAGTGATTTCGGATGATTGCGAGTGATTTCGGATGATTGCGAGTGATTTTTTTGTGACTTCGAACGATTATACATTATAGCATCGAATGAAAAACCGTCAACAGAGTTCAATTAATTCGAAAAGTATTGCTTCTTATAGAATATTGAACAAGTAATAAATAGGCTTGTTAATAATATACTTCTATTCCTTATTAATTACCCCAGTACCGCCCCCGTAAATACGCGACTTGACATTCTGCCATTTTGGAGATCTAGGTCCGGATTGACAAAAATTTCATATGTTTCGCATCCCGAAATAAACACGCTGTATTTTCGAGATACGGTTTGATGTTTTGAAACAGCGCAAAAAACTGAAGTAAACTATGTAATTTTCATTCTCGCGCATGTTCTTTGTCTAATATCTTTTTAAATAATACACTTCTCAGGTTTATGCATGTTGACAATAAGAAATAGTTGATTTTCTACTTTGTGTGTTCATAACTTACTAACTAACCGGAATATTTTAATGAAATTTGCTAATCATATTCAAGTATTTCTACACCAGCGGCCTGAGTTTCAATAACTGAAAAAATCCAGGTCCGGATAAACAAAATAGGTAATGCATGAGAATACTCAGAAAACATCCTGTATATTTGGATTTTTGAGATATATGTATTGAACTTTGATATGTGGAATACCAGAAAAATCTGAAACCAACAGAATACTACTTTTTATTTCCCCGCGTATTTTTCATCAACTAACTTACTTGATTTGAATTAGAAATTTCAGACATTTGAATATTACAAATTTTCGCTAACCAACATGGAATCAAAGAATATATGCCATATTGTATGAATACTCATGGTCGAACTTTCATGACCCTAAATAAGTAGGGTGTAATATCCAGGACCGGATTCGCCAAATCTCAATATATTATTGGGTTCAAGAAACGTCTGGTATTTCTCCAAATTTCAGAATCTTTTATAATATTCTTAATAACATGAAAATCTACGCAAACAAGGTATTTATTCTTTTATATTTCTAAATCCGAGTCTGGACTTTTGAACTGACTTAAGGATAACAATTGATGCAGATAATGCACATTTTTTTCATGTTTATAGTTGAAAACCTTCAATAGGTACATATACGGTGTGTTTGGTTATGACTTAGCGATAATTTAAGGTTCAAATAAACCTATTATTATCGACAAAAACACCCACTTGTAAGTTTACCCCTTAGTTTTGGAGTATCACCCATTTTAAATGCACTTTTTTTATTTTCGCTGACTCTTCCAAATAATATCGATTTCTTTGGACATAAAGATCCTACAGATGTGAAAAAAATGTTTTTTGAAAGATTATACTACCACCTTTCATTGAATTATAATATAAAAACATTCAACTTGAAAACGCCGAAAAAAAATTCTTTAAAAAAGTTCATAGTAAATATATGTACTGATTTTCTCACTAAATCCGCAATAGTACAAGAATTAGCACATTGAAGTATAATTTTTTCTCAATGATTTAACACGCAAGGATATCAGCTTCAAAACAACACTCACATCATATCTGTAAGTTACATAATTTGAGAGTTATTGCTAATTTCACTCCAGAAATATAGAATTCGAGGTAAAACTGTAGGTATGTATGTACCATAACCTAAAAATACTCAACAACAGTAGAGCACGCGCAAGATCGAATACGTTAGTGCGCACACTCTATTGATTGCGAGAAGGACGATTTCGGTGATGATTGCGAGATTTCGGAGAAGATTTCGGGATTTCGACGATGATTTCGGGATTTCGGTGGATGATTTCGGGATTTCGGATGATGATTTCGGGATTTCGGACTTCAAAAGTACATCGATTTCGGGAGTGAGTACCCCTCGATCTAAGGACTTCATTCGAATTTTGGCAGGCATATCCTTCTTATTTTTCATGATATATTTCAGAAATATTTTTTTAGAGAATACTGATATTCGTGCTATTACATTCTTCAGAAGTTTTCGATTCCTTCTCATTTTTTGAAGAGTTATATGAATTGGGATGATAGAGGAACTTTTTCTGATATTGCACCTTTATATGAAACTTAGAGTGGACCCTTTTGTATGTTGGATATCAGTTTTTTGATCTTCATTTGCTTTATTTCGGCGTATTTACTTTCCCCAAATTTCTTAAATATTTTTTTGCGCTTTCTCCTTGAAGTATTTAATCTTAATTTTTGCTTTCATTTCTTCAGAAATGTATGAAATTTATACTGAAATGTTCGATAATGTATACGAGAAGGTGAAGAATATAAGAAGAAAATGTGGAGTCAAAGAACAGATTAATGACTTGGGCTACTGAAAAATAAGGCTCAAAACAATTGAAAAGAGCCTGAGCAGGTGCTTTTGAGCGCTCAGTCATTGGTAAAATAATAAGGCTATTACCTCAAAATTATGTATAGGACTTGAGATTGATACTGACATATAATTGCAAAATCTCAAATCTCACACGATCAGAATTATATTCTGGAAATTGGAAATTATTCAAAAAATTAAAATCTATGGTTCTTATCATGCGATCCTCAAGAAATTTTGCATGAACATTCAGTATATCAATCTTCATTTACAGAACGAATTTCACTGGAATCGGTGTTCTGATATGGAAATATAAATATTTTTCTTTTCATTTTCAATATTCCAATTAAATTTCTATGGTTCTGTTTACCCTATGACCACAAAATTTTGCATGAGGCTTATTGTGAGCATCTTGAATTTGGGAACCGAACTCATCCTGAAAATCTCAAGTCTCTAGGACAATCCCTTCGAAAGGTGATCGTACTTACGGCCCGAATTTGACCACGGATTCGTCATTAGGGAGTCGAACCCTAATTTGAGAATATTTTCCTCTCAAAATTCGAAAATTACGGACATTTAAGCAAAACGACATAGCACTCGTTTTAGTAGAGCTAGCGCTCAAAAAATGAATGATTCAGAAGACACTTTAAGTTTTCTATTAGCTTTTCTTGTCTTCTTACAGTCAAATTTAGTAGTAATAATCATGATTTGGGATTGCCTGGCAAATCTGGCAATGTTAATGTTAAGTATAGTCCGTTCACGAAAGTGGGAGCGCATAGTAGGCGTTTGTTTATTCATCTGAAGTTGGCAGTATTTGCTGTCATAATTAAAATAAAGTAAACGTTGCTGAATATACCCGGCCTCGTCCGACGAGCCGGCGAGTTATCAGAGAATTCTATGCAATATTGACCACATTGCGTATCAATCTGACAAGATAATAAACATCATAACCTAAAATTTCAATGCAATTCAGTGCAATATGCCAAATTGCCATGGCCAACCGACGGCTCAAATTTTCGTGAACGGACTATACAGGGTCTTTCACGAGGAACCTCACCCATATTTATACGGGAAACTACTGAACGTATTTTCATGAGATTCAGCACTTATAAGTATTTCACGATGCTGATGAAATCTAAAATATTTTCAAGGCATGAGCACTTCCGGTTTTTCCGGAAATGACGTCAACTTCCGTTTTTCAAATTAGAACACCATTTTTTTATTGCAGAAATCGATTCCTTAGAAAATTTCAAGTTATTTTGATTTCAGTTTTGGTTGGAAAATTCTCTCTGAGCGGGAAAATACGAAAAAAAAATCGAAAATAGAGCTCCGCTGAAACAAGAATAACTTCGAGGTTTTTGGATGGAAAATTTTCATTTTTGGGATTTTTCAAGATGTAAGATTGATGTATCCACTTTAAAAATCAAAATCGCGATCATGATACAGGGGGTGAAAAAATCGTTTTCAAAGTTAGGGATGACAAATTCGTAAAAAATCAATTTTTTCAAATTAGAACCCCATTTTTTTATGGCAGATATTGAATCTACGTTTAAAATTATGTGAGTGTATGCCCTAAATTGGATATTTTCTGAGTTATTCACAAAAAACTGTTTTTCGTCTTGAATTTTCTGCTATTTCTTTTCCTTCACGCCAAAAAAATGAAATTTTCAGGAACTGTTACTTAAACCATGTTTTCGATTTTTTTACCCTAATATGCAAGAGAAAAAAGTTACAGGTTGTTCCTAAATAGATGGAAAATTTTGATTCGAAATTGTATCGGAAACCTCTTTATTTCAACTAATCGGCCATCGGTTTTTCTCTCCAGTGATAAATAAATATCTCTATTTTCGATTTTTTTCGTATTTTCCCGCTCAGAGAGAATTTTCCAACCAAAACTGAAAAACGTTACATCAAAATAACTTGAAATTTTTTAAGGAATCGATTTCTGCAATAAAAGAATGGTGTTCTAATTTGAAAAACGGAAGTTGACGTCATTTCCAAAAAACCGGAGGTGCTCATGTCTTGAAAATATTTTAGATTTCATCAGCATCGTGAAATACTTAAGTGCTGAATCTCATGAAAATACGTTCAGTAGTTTCCCGTATAATATGGGTGAGGTTCCTCGTGAAAGACCCTGTATATGCGAAAGACGCTTGACATTGGAGATTGGTTGGCATTGGCAGGCATTTGCTGGCATTTACTGGCATTGCCGGCATTGTTAGTATTGTCTGCCATTAGCTCAATGTAAATGTGACTTTCCCCAGAAATTTTAGACACCTTTTTATTTTCAAAGAGTTATATGGCTTGGAATGATAATAGAACTTGAATATATTCTTTTGATATTTCACATGAAATTAAAATTGGACTTCTTAAATTATATTACAATTCTTATGCGCTGTTACTTCTTACGACTTCTTTTGAATTTTGGCACGCTTATCCTTTTTATTTTTCATGAGATATCATCAGAAATACATATTTTTATGAAATGTTGATATTCTTGACTTATTTTTCAAAAACTTATATGTCTTAATGAGATGATAGAAGAGCTTGAATATATTTTTCCGATATTTCAACTTAAACTTAGATGCCTTTTTGTATGTTGGATTTAATTTTTCCGATCTTCATTTGCTTTATTTCGGTGTATTCATAATCCGAAAATTTCGTCAATTATTTTTTTCCTTAGCGCTTTCTTCTTTTTCCTAGAAAATATTTCAAAGAAGTATTGATTTTAATTTTTAATTCATCAAATTCAAATTGGACGTTGGATTTTACTTTTTCGATCATTTTCATTGTAACGTCAGCTCTTCATTTCGGCCTAAATATTTTCGCGCTTATGTTTAAGTGCCACAGACCGGTGTTAGACATTCCTCGGATACCATTTCGAGTTCTATTCGAAATATGATTGATGACCAGTGACCAGTTTCATTCTTGATGTGCATAAGAGACGATTATTCAAATTGGCAAGCTGGGCCTATTGCGCCAAAATACTTTGCAACTTTTCACTTCGCACTTTGCATTCTGACAAATTGCAAGAGTGAAAATTAGTTATGTTGCACAAAATTTCTCCGAATATTTAATGTCTGCATTTATGAATGCGTTTCGTGCAACAAGTGAAAAGTACAAAGTGAAAAGTTGCAAAGTGTTTGGTGCAATAGGCCCTGGTTCTTCAAATAAACCTTGATAATCAGAAAGGGTTAGAACGAATTGTATATATTTTCTTACTATTTTGCCTTCAAACAAATTTCGAATCGCATTTATCTTTTCAATTTTCGTGTCCTTTCATAGTTTATCTTATCGAAGAATTAAATAGCCGAGAGAGTTATTTCATGGTAAATGAAAAAAGGAAATAAAGTTTCTCAGTATTTCATCGAAATCGATACACAACGTATTTGGACATTTCACATTCTTGATTTTTATTTTTCGAGCTCTTCGTTTGCATTTCAATTTTGACGTTTTTCTTTCCCAAAAATTTTACATGTTTAGTCATCTGAAGATTTCTGAAAAAACCTTCCAAAAATAAACATAAATTTGTTTAATTATTTAGTGAGAAACTGTTATTCCACTTATTTTGCAGATTTTCGATATCGTCGTTAATGCACTTCTAGAATGAATATCTTAAAACTGCAAAAGAGTTAAGGATGAGTCATCAGTTGAGTTATTTCCAAATCTTCTAAAAATATATATTCTATATCAGATAAAATCTGGCACTTGGGTAAAAATAACTATGTTCAATGTTCATTGAATTTCATCAGGATCATTTTACTGGAATCATACCAATTTGAGAAAAGCGTTTACGTACATACATACTTTTCATGTTATATACATGGTTCGGCATAAGTATGGCATAAAAATGATATATCTTCAACGAATAACTCAAAATGCGAACGCTGATAGCCGTCAATTAATTTTTAACTACAAATATTTTCTAGCAATAAAATTGGGTGGTTTTACTTAACCCTGAAGTCGCAACCCCATTCAACTTCCGTTTTTCAAATGTAAAGCTCTCGACAAATGGAATCTCTTCATGATATGTATTTAATTTTTTTAAGTTTCTTTGATTATCAGAAAAACCAAAAATTTTTTGAAATTAATAAATACATAATATGTAGGTAGTTCCTCAATAAATAATCCGTTTTTCAATGTGAACATTTACCATGTGTGAGCTCACTGAAAAGCTCTCGAAAATTGAAATTCCGCCATGATCTTCATCTTATTCGATTCTGTGATTATCATGTGATTGAAATTTTAAGTGATTAATTGAATATATGTATATATACATATATAACAGTACTCTTAAGTCTTAATGCTGGAACATGCAAAAACCCTATATTTTGAAATACTGGAAATTCTCATTGGCGGCGTTAGCATTTCGGTTATCGGTTGAAGAAATATTAATTTCATTCAAGGATTATGCCTAAGCCCAACTCTGTATAACAACATGAATAATTATTGCGTTAGGGAATAATATTTTCTGATATATATCAACAAATATTAAGTATTTCACTCAGATTCCGGAGCTAATTATATGTATATATCGAAATGTATATGATTAGACCCGGAGTTTGACTTCAATATTTGTTGATATTCATCAGGGAATATTATTCCCTAACGCAATTCATGGTATTTAATTATTTCAGCATTCGTTATTTCTATGTTCACGTTTCAAATATTGTTTATTTTGAAAATAAATGAGAATATACCCACAATATGTAATCGAACAACGAAATTAATTCAATTATACCTACAATAATACTGTTGTATTCGTTTGCATGTATTCAGTTTACACAGTCGAGAATAAATACAAAGTCTATTCAGAAGAAAAGGTGGATTTCTATTTTTTTTGGAAAGTTTTCATTAATTCATCAATATCTATGTAAGCTTGTGTACGTGACATCATCAGATAGTCATGAGAAGTAATTGAAATTTGACATAAACCTTTAATTTGAAGTTTGTGAACGTTGATAGTTATTTAATCAATTAGGTCATTAAAGACAGTGAGAATGGTCAAGATATTTAAACGCGTGAGCGGAGCTTTAATAGTTCGGGACCATTAGTCGCTAAATTAATAACCGAGTTGATCTCAATTTGAATTGTGTATGAATTTTTGATTTAAAGACATTCTTATCTGACACAAGACATATATTTGACATAATAAAATTTCTATGTTTCTATGTTCCAGTAGGGTTTTGACATTTCTCGTAGTGCTTCTGAATACTTCGTGTACGGTTGCCATGAGGATTGCACATTAAAATATAACATAAATTGATCATTAAAATGGGTCATTAATATTCAGAATTGAATGTCCTGATATCTGGGCAATCCATGGTAATGAAAACACTATTCCAGATATAAATACTTATGCGGTTTTTAATTTACTCTACATGTTTCGAGCTAATTCAGCTCATCTTCAGGAGTATAAATCACAAAGTGAAGCTGAAAGCAACAAAAAAAATTCATGGAGAAAAACGCTTTCAGCTTCACTTTGTGATTTATACTCCTGAAGATGAGCTGAATTAGCTCGAAACATGTAGAGTAAATTAAAAATCGCAGTATTTATATCTGGAATAGTGTTTTCATTACCATTAATATTCAATTTCGTACACATTAAAATCACCTTTTATTTTGAGGTCAGCGGAAAAATCTTTAAATATTAATTCATTGAGAAGTTATTGAAGAAGATAGTGAATCATAGGCATTTAATTGACGATTTACTGTTTTCAGGTTTTTTAGTTAACTGAATTTGCTGAAGCTTGTGAATAATAAAAGAACACTGTTTTAAGGTGAATCAACTTGTGTTTTTGCTTCAAAAAACTCAATTCCTCTTCTTATATCGATTTTGACAAGTAATCATGTCCAGATATAATGCACTCATGCCAGCTCTTCTTTCAATTTTCAAACACTTCCCTTGGTCTTTCATTGGTCTCTACAGTTTTGGAAATATCGCAGGTGGCCAAATCTGGTGAATATGGTGGTTGAAGAATTATTACGGTGTTGTTTTTAGCCAAAAAATTAAGGTATGATGATACGTGATTTGCTGCATTACGTTTCTTTCACAAAACATTGGGGAAAATTGTTATTTGAAATAGTGCTATATCGTTTTGCCCAAACGTCTGTAATTTTCGAATTTTGATCCGAAAATTCCGTGGTCAAATTCAATTCCATCCGTGGGCCGTCTGGCCGAGCGCACGATAACTTTTGAAGGGGTTGTTCTAGAGACTCGAGATTCTCAGGGTGAGTTCGGTTTCTTAATGCCGCGGTTAAGTTTATGAACCAGCCAAATCGTACAAGGTGTTTCATAAATTATTGCCATTCGAAATTTTAGTTCTTTAATATCTCAGACAAAACGAAACCAATCGAAATGTTATTTTGCGGCCCTACAAGATGCACATAATAAGCCTCTCACAAAATTTTGTGGCCAAAGTGTTAACAAAACCATAGAAAATTCAACTGGAATATGAAAAAAAAAGAACTTCCATAACAAGATATCCGATTCGACTGAAATTTGTTTTGTGGATGAAGATTGATATACCCAATATTTATACAAAATTTCAAGAGAATTGCATCATCAAAACCATAGAATTTAAGTTTTTTAAACGTCAAGTTTTTCATATTTCAGTTTTCGAATATTATTCTTAACTTGCTGAGATTTCGCATTTATATTTTCAGTATCAATCTCAAGTCCTATACAAAATTCTGAGGTAATAGCCTCAATGCTCCACCAATGAAAGAGCGCTCAAAACCACCTGCTTAGGGTTTTCTGAAATTCTTTCAAAAGGCTTAGCTCGCAAATTATCTAGCCATGTCGAGCACTGTCACACGTCAATGCTCCTTCCATTATTCTCATCCTCGGTTAGAAGCTATTCAAAAGTCATCAACGTAAACACCTAAGAGACCACTATCAGAAGTATAATAATCAACTTTTCGTTAATTTGATATTTTGTAGGCAAGAAGTAACTACCTATTAACTTGTCGTTATTTTGCAGATAGAAACATTCGAGAACGCAATAAACATCGAAATTATATCTGCTCACTGCGATAGACAAATAGATGCCAACATTGTTATGAATATACAATATTTTTTTATGGAATCTAGCTTAAAAATAAATTAGATCAAAATATCTTTATTTTTGCTAACATTTTTGAGCTCTCGTTTTGCTCACGCGAGTGCTATATCGTTTCGTCCAAATTTCAACATTTCGAATTTTGAGCCAAAAAAAGTCTGAACCGAACTGTTTTCATATCGCAGACCGCATTTCCAGATATGGAAAAATTTAATTTAAGGAAAATTAATAATTCAACCAGAATGTACAGATTATTAATCTCAGAGTTGTTTAAAATTACCCACATCACGAAATTTTGCATAACGACAAAAAATTAGAATCTGAACAAACTTTTTTCAGTTTCTTCATAGGAAACACTATAATTTATGTAAGTATCAAATGTCTCTTTCAATAATTAATCTTATATTTTCAAGATCTTCACGGAATTTCGCAGAAGTAGGATCGTTGATGAGCAGCATAATATTAGATTTCGATCTGATTTCAAGATATCCAAATTTGAATCACCGTTTTCCCAAAATGAACAAGCGCGTAAAGCTTTTCCGATTTCACATCTGAGATAATGGGCATTTTTAGTGTTTTCCCCGAAAAAACATTTTTGAAACAACGGACACTCAGAAAATTATAGCGAAAATTTTATTCATCTGTCAAATTCGACAGACAACAATGTTCCGAATGATTTTTTATTGTTGTTTTAGCCAATGAGCATACAATTAGGCGATAATTTTGCATTAGTACAAATTATCGATAATTCGCACTTGTGCAAATTATCAGGTCCTTTAAAATAAATGCAGACGTAATTATGAACGTTTATTACTTATTAGAGTAACATGAAAACTGACAGCAAGTTACAGCGACACAATACGATTTGATGGATTCACAAATTTTTCTTATTAAATTTAACTCTTGCAATGAAAATGAATCGATAATTTTGACAAATCTGCTCTCATGCAAGTTAAACTGTAAAAGGCACTCGAGCGCTCCGCGCACTCGTGCTCGTTTTCAACTTAACTTGCATTCGAGCATATTTCCCAAAAATTTTCGATAATTTTCATTGCACTAGTTAATTACAACTGATTATCCGTTTTTGAGCGCTCGTTCTACTTAAATGAGGGCTATATCGTTTTGCCCAAATGTCTGTATTTTCTAATTTTGAGCCAAAAATGGTCTCAAACGATAGGGTTTGACTCCCTGATGACGAATCCGCGGTCAAATGAAATTCTGTCCGTGAGCACGATAACTTGTCCTAGAGACTTGAGATTTTCAAGTGAAGTCGGTTCCCAAATGCAGCGGTTGAGTTCGTTAACCAATCAAATCGTACAGGGTGTTCCATTCAAATTTTTGTTCCTCTATATCTCAGACAAAACGGAACCAATCGAAATGAAATTTTGCGGCCACATGCAAGATGCTCATAATAAGCCTCTTGCAAAATTTTGTGACCATAATGTCAACAGAACCATACAAAATTCAATAGGAATATTGAAGGAAGAATCTTTATACATATTTCCATAACAAGAGATCCGATTATAGTGAAACTCATTTTGTGAATGAAGACTGATATAATGCATATTCATGCATCAGAACCATAGAAAATTCAATTGGAATATTGAAAAGAATCATATTTTCATAACAAGATATCAGATTGGAGTGAACTTTATTTTGTGATTCAAGATATACTGATTGCTTATGCAAAATTTCGAGAGGATAGCATCATTAGAACCACATTTTTTATATCTGTCAAGTTTTTACATATATCAATTTTTGATTATTATACCAGAACATCATTCTGATCATGCTGATAATTTGAATTCATAAGAGCGCTCGAAAGCACCTGTGTCTCTTAAAGTTTTAACTACTGTTCTGGCTCAGGTGCATTGATACCAGACCACAAACATGGTAATAATTGAAGTAGATAATACTGAACTTTTGTTACGTTCATAGAAAATGATAGCACATACACGGCCATTCGAAAGAAAAACATTTTCGATAAAAATATCAGTAAACTGAGATAGGGGGCCTGGTAGTATATACAGATAGAGAAATGAAAAAGTTTTCTCTTTACTAGAGGTTAATGTTCTAACGATGTAGGAATTTATATTCAAATATAATCTTTTTGCTTTAACTACTTGACATAACTCTTAGTTATTCTTCAACATAATTAAAAGTGAATAATTTAACGACCATGATGAAAAATGTAGGTATATTGATATATTAGGTGTGCTAATAAATATCACAATAATTGGAAAATTATCCGCAATTTGTGAACCTTAATTCGCCTATGAATGATAATCATAAATAAAACTTTCTACACGATATTCATTTCAATAATTGTTGTACATATTATAAAATTGCAGGAGGAATTGATTGATATCCTTATACGAGTTTTTGAATCAATTATACAGTGCGCTTCGAAATTATGGAACAAATTAATTTTCTCGAAAGAAAAATATTTGGCAATAAAATCCTGAAACAGGTCAATTTTTTCACGATTTTTGTTGCACCCTGTGCCATCCCCATCAACCCTCTAAATTTTTTGGATAGGGAAAGTGGGTCATGTGGTACATGCGTGCAGAAATTACCAAGAATATTTTTTTTTTGATTAGTTAATTCGACTCGACTTTCATTCGGTGACAATTTTCATCAGGTACCATCGTCCCAAAGTAAATGAGCCATGACAAAGTGCACATACTGAAAAATTCTTTGAACTAACTTATTTGAAAAAAAATTCTTGGAAATTTCTGCACGCCCGTAAGAAGATACGAAGATCTTGCAAAAAAAGTACTACATGAGCAACTTCCTATTAAAAAAAAATATAGAGGGTTGAAGGCACAGGGTGCAGCAAAACACATTCAAAAATACATAAAAATTTGGTAGAAGTGAAACAAAAATTGACATGTTTCAGGATTTTATTGCCAAATATTTTTCTTCTGAGGAAATGAAATTGTTCCATAATTTTGACCAGCACTGTATAGTGAAGGAATATACAGACATTTTCAAAAGTCTTGGCTGAATTTATAGATTACTTATTTTTGATTAAATATAGTTTATTCTACAACTGAATCAAAATACAATAGTCCACTCCCTCTACTGACCAACTTCCCAATCGACATTCCACGAAGCAAGTCACTAATGAAATGTTCAGGGATATCGTTCCATTCTTCCTAAATAAGAGCTTAACTCAATTCCTGAAAAGTTGAGAGTATGTTTTTGTTTTTGCGATTAGATATTGCTCTTCTTAAGTAATCCTATTGGTGCTCAATTGGATTCATGTCTGGTTAATTTAGTTTAGTTTACTTTAGTTTAAAAGGGGTTACAGTTCACTGCGACTTAAGATCTATTGTGCCCCCTTATAGAGCTGTTCTGGCCAAACCCTTCACAGCTCGCCTTTCAGTTCCAGACATCTAATGAAATCCAATATCTGTGAGGGCTTCAACGAGGCTAGTTCCTCACTCTTACAAGTTTCTCGCTCAAGGCAATCTCTCCTTATGCTCGCAATGCCAAGCCATTCCGTGACTAGGTGAATGGGGATCTCTTCATCCTCCCCACAGAACCTACACTCGTCAGTGTCCGACAATCCAATCCTCAACAGGTGCCTCCTGAGGCGACAGGGTCCTGTATGAAATCCAGTGGGGAGGTGTAATTGTTTCTTACTAAGATTCAGATATCTCTTGGATTTTGCTGTCTCAAAATTCCGAAGGAACTCAGTGAAATGATCCATCCCCGGGAGATTCCGCCAGAGTTTTTCCCTCTCGGCTTTCTTCTTCCCCAGAAACTCCTTCAGAGAGGTACATTTACATTTACCACAGAAGGGTTCAGGGCCAATCAGTAACTTTCGTGCGCCCTCTTTGGCAAGTGTATTGGCCTCTTCTTTTCCTTTGATTCGCGAGTGGCCGGGAACCCAGATTAAAAAGAAGTTATTTTTCTTGCCTACCACATTGAGTTATTGGTTAATTTGCTGGTCATTTCATTCTCTGGATATTGTTCACTTGAAGAATTTATTGATAGCCCAGTCAAATTAGGATTTCACCTCGGAATGAAAGATAATAAGCTGAAAATTGGTATGAACCTTTGTTTTGTCATTCTAAATGTTGTCTCAAAAGTCACAAATGCTATCGTGCCGGCGTCTTAAGATATTGAAGGTCAAAGGTCATAAAAATCGGTTTTTTGCGAATATCTGCCTTCCTATTGCTTAAATGAGATTTGCAGTTATTATGAAAGTTGTAGACTATAAAATTGTCTACAACTTTTGTTTGAACTTTTTCTTCATACGACCAACCGTTTTTGGGGTAGAGCGCGAAGAGTGCGCAGCGTACAGTCATATATGACCTAAAGCAGGGTCAAGCGTGAGTTACGGTTAGCAGTTCGTTGTATAAAGTCAATTATTCACTTAACAATTATAATTATTAAACAATGCCCATTATTTATGTACTATTCGTTAATTTTTTTAAATAGCGCAGAATTCGTGTCACAGCCACTAAATGCGTGTAAAAATAAAATGTTTTTTAGTACGAGGATATTGGTTAAAACTTTTAGAAGAGTATATTTGTGTGTTGACATTGCCTTTGCCAACTTTTTTGAGGAAAATTTCCTGTTGATGGGATTGAGTACGTCCAATTAAAATAACGAACAAATCAATATCTGCTCCTATGATGACAGCAGTCTTTTGATGTTCTGTTAAGGCAATAGCTGTGTCAATGATGAGAACATCAGCATCATCTCTGACTTGTTTTGTTGTGATATTACCAGTTTCAAATTTTTCAACAATTTTTTTTTATTAGACCGATTTGATGAAAATTTTTCTTGACTGATTGGCACAATCATTGTTTCGTCAAAACAAACTTCATATGATTTTGAAAGTGCAGCAGTTCTTCTTTGTTGTTCCTTTGCTTTAATATTTTTACTATAGTCGGAATATCCGTCAAATACAATAATTTAATTACTTATTTTAATTAAATATAAATAATTAATAATTAGTACATAAATAATGGGCATTGTTTAATAATTATAACTGTTAAGTAAATAATTGACTTCATACAACGAACTGCTAACCGTAACTCACGCTTGACCCTGCATTAGGTCATATATGACTGTACGCTGCGCACTCTTCGCGCTCTACCCCAAAAACGATTGGTCGTATGAAAAAAAAGTTTAAACAAAAGTTGTAGACAATTTTATAGTCTACAACTTTCATAATAACTGCAAATCTCATTTAAGCAATAGAAAGGCAGATATTCGCAAAAAACCGATTTTTATGACCTTTGACCTTCAATATCTTAAGACGCCGGCACGATAGCATTTGTGACTTTTGAGACAACATTTAGAATGACAAAACAAAGGTTCATACCAATTTTCAGCTTATTATCTTTCATTCCGAGGTTGGCCCCCTTTTTCGTCTAATTTGACTGGGCTATGAGCCCTTTTTATGTAGTGGGATGGGACGTAATCATCTTAATAAATGAAACTATCACCCAATTCACACAGTGAAACAATTATTGGTTCAATGATGTTTTTATTATATTCCCTCGGTATATTATTGATTCTTGAAAAGGCTCAACTTTCCGTGCGGAATTGAGTCGTTCTTGTCTGCCTGGACCTCTCCAAATTCTATCATTTTGTAAACCGATAAAGTAACGAATAGTAAATTACGTTGGGCCATTGTGGTAAAAGCCAGTCAGTGTTCTGTCCGTTGTCGACTGGAAGCTCTATGTCCAGGTGATAAACAAGCTTCTCTTAGATGTCTTCTTGCTCTTGTATTTGAGGAATGCAATCGTCTACTGGTTGAGACTATCCATCTATATAGGTCCTCAAAAAAATGGCTTCGAAGGGCTGTTGCAGAAAGCGTTCGAATCCTAAAATTAGCGATATAATGGTCTTTCCTCGGAACTGTTACAACGCTGTCGGTTTCCAGGAAAAGGGTCACTATGCGTTTTACTGTGGAATATTCAAACGCTGCTAAATCTGGGGATTCTACAAAGCTTATTGATGTAGAGCAACTATTCTTGAACGGTCAAACTGAAAAATTCGATGTCCCGGCATTTTCCACGAAATATTCTCAATAGGTATTATTACAAGTATTTTAATTGTTATCTGCTGAAAACTGAGTAACTCCGTATACACCTGTTGGATTATTGAATCAGAGGATAGTGAATATTCCATAAATCAAGTTAACAGAGTTGATTGAGGGGCAAGACTTTCGAAACTGTGTGTAAACAAATGTGCAAAAGCCTCTGACTTCACGCCAGTGATTTTTTTTTATCGAATATCTAATTATTTTGATGTATGGAACTGGAAAGCAATAACACGTTTATATCTATCGATATTGTATTTCAACTGAATTATTCCACAATTGGAATCAAAAGTATGTGAAAGCATTTCTTTTAATTGGTTTTTATTATACATCTTCAAATGAATTCTCAGATTCATTGAATTCGCGTAACATGAATTTTGATTAATGTAGTCTAGTGGCATTCAAAGCGAATTACGATAATGGGCATTATTATAATGTTGAATATAGGGGTTTTTCATGTGACCTGTGACACTTAACATTTCAAATTATAACTTCTTTTCAATATTCCAATTGAATTTTCTATGGTTGTGTCAATACTACGGCCACGAAGTTTTGTATGAACATTCAGTATACCGATCCTCATTCACAAAAAAATTTTTACTGGAATCGGATATATTTTTATGCAAATATGAAGTCTCTTGTTTTCAATATTCCAATTGAATTTTCTATGGTTCTGTTTATACTATGGCCACACAATTTTTCATGAGGCTTGTTATGAGCATGTGCCTTTGGTCGTAAGATTTCATTTCGATTGGTTTCGTATTATCTGTGATATTGAGGAACAAAAATTTGAATGGCCATATTTTATGGAACACCGTGTACGATTTGGCTGGTTAACGAACTCACCCGAGCTATTTGGGACTCGAAATCATCGTGAAAATTTCAGGTCTCTTAGCCCCATTTCGCACCAAGCCAGTCCAGTCCAGTCGAGTCAAGTCACTTCAGGATTGGAACTATTAACTTCGTTTAAAATCGTTTAAAACAAATGGAATGTGAAATCTAGTTTCACACTAGGGCCTAGTATGAAACTAGATTTCACATTCCATTTGTTTTAAACGAGTTAATAGTTCCAATCCTGAAGTGACTTGACTCGACTGGACTGGACTGGCTTGGTGCGAAATGGGGCTAAGACAACCCCTTCGAAAGTTATTGTGTTAAAGGATGGCCGGACGGCCCCACGGACAGAATTGAGATTGACCACAAATTCGTCATCAGGGAGTCTAACCCTATCTATCGTTTGAGACCATTTTCGGCTCAAAATTGGAAAATTACACTACACTCCTGTTTTTCAACCATCATCTCTTGTTATACTCGATCAGAACATACCATAAAATGCTTGAAAAAATTCAGAGGATTTGAGATGCCAACACGAATCATCCTCGATCACATTTTCCAATAAAATTATCCACATTTTTATTGACTAGGTAGTTTCCGCAATACCATTTACATCCTCTAGAAATATCTTCATCATTCAAGGTCCTATTGCATAGTTTTTGTATTACTATTCCTAGTAATTCTGATGAAATATTTTTTCAAGGTGCCTGAATGATTAGAACAGGAAAGTGAAGGAAGCTAACCATCTCATTAGGCAATTCCTTTTATAGAATTGTCCCCTCTTCGATATGGATTGTCTTGAATTCACATTTCTCTCATATTATAGGCTATTATTATTATTATTATCGCTGATACTTTCGATGCATTCATTATAGTAGAGAGTTCAATGATCTATCAATTGACCTGCTCAGAGTGCAACCTTTCGATTCTTCCTTCCTGATTTTACTTTCAGTGCGCTATACAGTGTGTTTGGTAATAACTTAGCGATAATTCAAGGGCATCAAATATACCTTATATTATCGACAAAAACACCCACATTGGGAAGTTTACCCCCTTAGTTTTGAAGTAGTCCCCGTTTTAAATTTAATTTTTCATTTTCGTTGACCCTTCCAAATAATATCGATTTCTTTGGACATAAAAATCCTAGAGATGTGAAAAATGTTTTTTGAAATTGATACTACAACCTTTCATTGAAGTAGAACAAAATGAAAATATTTAATCTGAAAATACCATAAAAAAAATTCTTTAAAAATTTTCAGTAAAAAAATGAACTTATTTTCTTTGAATCCGCAATAGGACAAGAACTACCACATTGAAGTATAATTTTCTTTTCAATGATTTAACACGCAAGGATATTAGCTACAAAACAACACCTAAGAAATCATTTCTGTAAGTTACATAACTTGAGAGTTATTGCGGTTCGAACATGACCACTACGCGAGCGCCTCAAACTTTTATTTTGTTCCTACAGGTCGTCATGAGGACCACTGCCTGTCTACAAAGCAGAGCAATTTTTATGAATAATTTGTTTGTTTAATCATTAAAAATTATCGAAAGTACTGTACTGAGTTTTATTGTATTTTATCAATTTTTATAAGGGTCATGTTCGAACAGCAATTACAAGAGTTATGTAACTTACAGAAATTATGTTAGTATCGTTTTGTAGCTGATATCCTTGCATGTTAGCTCATTGAAAAAAATTATACTTCAATGTGGTAGTCCTTGTACTATTCCGGATTTACTAAGAAATTTTTTTTAAATAATTTTTTTTTGACATTTCTAAGTTGAATGTTTTCCTACTGTTCTACTTTAATAAAAGGAGGTAGTATCATTTTCCAAAAAATATTTTTTTCACATCTGTAGGACCTTTATGTCCAAAGAATCGATACTATTTGGAAGGGTGGACTAAAATAAAAAAGTAAATTTAAAATTTACTCCAAAACTGAGAGAGTTAACTCCCTCCCTCAATGTGGCTGTTTTTGTCGATAAAATTAGGTATATTTGATGTCCCTAAAATAACCTAAAATGAAAATGAAAAAGTAAATTTAAAACGCGGACTACTTCAAAACTAAGGGGGTAAACTTCCCAATGTGGCTGTTTTTGTCGATAAAATTAGGTATATTTGATGTCTTTAAAATTACCTAAAATGATGTCTCCATCATTGCACGTCCTGAATCTTAACTAGAATCTACAATGCGTTTTCTTTTTCGGAGCCATGTCTCCTTTCCCTCTCAAACTTTTTGCGGTACTCCTCTGATCAGCGTAAAATCAATTTTTGATATCTTCGCTCCATTCAAAAACTTTTTTGACTCCTGTAATTTTCCGTATCTCTAACCGTTTTCGAGTAGAATATTATTTAAATTTGGACTGAATATCTCAAAACTTGCAGGAGTTATGAAGAAAAACCAATTTTTTTGGAAATTTTCACACCCTGTAGCTCAATAACGAAGCTTTTGCGGACCCATGTTTATATGGACTTTTTTTCTTGAAATTATACGTAGATTTATCCCCTTAAGTTATGACATATGTATATGTAACTGCCTGTATATACAGTGCGTCAAAATTATGGAACAAATTCCTTTTCTCAGAAGAAAATACTTGGCAACAAAATCATGAAACAAGTCAGTTTTTGTTCCACTTTTACCAACTTTTTATACTTTTTTGGAGGATTTTTGTTGCACCCTGTGCCATCCCCATCAACCCTCTAAATTTTTTGAATAGGGAACGTGGATCATGTGGTCCTTTCTTGGAAAAGGCTCACAAGTGAGGGGGTTGAAAGGGGTTGAAAGTTGAGCATGAACAAAACTGTAATGGTCGACTTTCATTCGTTGACAAATTACGTCAGGTACCATTCTAAAAATAAATGAGCCATGACAAAGTGCACATACTGAAAACCTCTCCAAATTAACTAATTACAAAAAAATTATTCTTGACAACTTCTACAAGCCTGTAAATAAGATACAAAAACCTTGCTAAAAAATATCACATGACTCATATTCCTTATTCAAAAATGTTTGAGGGTTGCCAAACATTTTCCTTCTGAGAAAATGAATTTGTTCCATAATTTTGACGCGCACTGTATATACATTGTAATATAGTTTCGCTATAATGTTTGTAATTTTCCAATTTCGAGGTAAGAACCCTAAGAATAACTCTAAGCAAATGCTTTTGAGTGCCCGTTTATTAGTGGAAGCATGATCATTCCCTTCGCCAATTTACATCCTCAAACCCGATTTCATTCCAATCGAAAGTTTTTCATAGAACATTATTTAACATTTTACTGCAAAACTTCAGCTCGATCGAAAACAAAAACTGAATTATTCGAAAAAATTGATCATTTCGAAAAAAAATAGAAGTTTTGGATCCGATTATCAGATTTTTTTATTTAATAATAATAATAAGCTACAAAAAATAGTGCTGATAACAATAGCTGTGTTAACATGATTACCTAAGTTCTGACATATCATTTTAGGTGTGATTAGCTTCTTGTATGTTTCTTCTCAATCTAGGTGTTATATGAGGTGATGAAGGAAACTATTTGGGGCAATTTTCGAATAGTTGAGTTGTTACATATACAGGGTGTCTGTAAACAAATGCGAGGGACTCAGTAAGATGATTCCTCGATGAAAATAAGCAGGGGTAGTTCATATAAATTTTTTTTCGAAATCGAACTCCCTTCCAAGATATTGCCTTTGGAAGGCGATGAATAGTTGACAGTTAATTTTTTTAGGAGTCTTAAAAACACTGAGTCATAAACTATACATAATATGATTCATTGAGTAGATGTTACACACACAATTTTTTTTGGTCCCATAACATTTTTATTAGGGCTGAAAATAACAACCCCTTATGATTTTCCTTCAAAAATTATTTTCGTGGGATAGATTACCGAAAAATAAAATTCTCTTATGGTTTCCCATTCAATTCTAGAGATAATCGATAACCGGTAAGTTTTGTTTCCTTCCAATTAGTAGGTATCTCAAAAGTATGCTGGTAGGAAACATGAATATGAAGACATTCACCAACGCCTACTATGGCGTTAATATTTATTTCCTTCTCGTGACGTAATCTATTGCCTCACCAAATGAGCCGTTATTTCAAAGTTATTTCTTTCATGTTTTCCAATAAACTGATGACATGACGGTTGACGAATGCCAAGAGTCAAAGGTAAATTCCGAGATCATTAGGTTAGTACGTGTTCGTGCTTAATTCACCTACTCGGATACCAACCAACGAGAACATTTCAATTTATGTAAATATTAATTATTTTACTTGAATTTCGCAATGATGCATAATCTCACTGTCTGTGGTTGATTATTATTCATGCATCATGACAATCAAATAAGTTTTTTTCCTGACATTGTTTCTCCTGCAAAAAATGCATACCGGCATGATATTTTTAATTCAATCTCGAAAGATTTATGGGAGGAGACTGATATGGTATTATAAGTTTACGCGAACTGATATATTGATACTTATTGTAGGACAAATAGAAAATATCGAAGGCGAATTCCACTTTCACAAAGGTTTCGTATACCTATACTCAGTTCACATATTATTGAGCACAAAGTAGTCCATGGAAATTTGGCATATTCCACTGTGTATATTAAAATTTTAGGTTATGTTGTTTATTTTCTTGTCAGATTGATTGATTGGTCTCAAACGATAGGGTTCGAGTCATTGATGACGAATTCTCGATCAAATTCAATTCTTTCCGTGGGAACGTCTTTTCGGCCGGCCTTTACCACGATAAGTTTCGAAGGGATTGTCCTGGAGACTTGAGATTTTCAAGGCGAGTTCGTTTCATATTCACTAATTCCTTGGTTAAGCTCGTTAACCAGCCAAATCGTACATTAAGTATGACCATTCAAAATTTGTATTCCTCAATATGTCAGACAAAACAAAACCAATCGAAAAGATATTCAGATTTCCATAACATGATATCCGATTCGAGTGAAATTTATTTTGTTAATAAAGATTGATAAACAGTATATTTATGCAAAATTTCAAGGGGAGCGCATCATCAGAACCATAGAATTAAATTTTTTCAATTTTCAAGTTTTTACATTTTCAGTTTCCAGAATATCATTCCGATCGTGACCGCCTCGGTGGTTGTAAGGGTTATGGCATGCGCCTACAAGTACTCACGAAGCTGTAGGTCTGGGTTAGAATCCCGGTGCGGGTATGGATGTTTATATTCCCAAGTTTGTCCATAAATAAAAAAAAATTGGCCTGATATTAATGTATGATTGAGATATATAGGGTGTCCCAAAACTCGACGTCAACCCGGAACCGGGTGAAAAGGCAAGTAATGCTGGTTGTCAGAAAAATATAAAAAAAATCTTAGTTGCATGATTTTAAAATAATGGGCATTTAAAAAAATACGCAAAATTCCACACCCTGTGACAGTCTTTTCGCTCCTGTTGCCACAAATATCAATTTTTTCCAACTTTTTTTTTGCTGTTTAACCTTGAATAATGCTTGTCTAAACTGTAGTCAAAATTTGGATACCAGCTTCTCTAGGTTTCATAAAAATAGGGCTTGCTTCTCAGAAAAATTCAAAATAAACAATTGCCTAGTTTCAACTGACTGTATTGAAAAAAAATTGTACTACGCAAGTTTGGCATGTTTTGTCAAAAGTTGGCGCATTTGGTAAGGATTCCAAAATAGTATAATACTCGTTTAATTGTAGCTGCCGTAGTTCAAATTTATTTTCGATTGCCTTTGAATACACTTTTCCTTAAACTGCTTCCCAGTAAAAAAGTCCAATGGATTCAAGTCCGGTGAACGGGCCGGCCACGAGATTGGACCAGAACGTCCGATCCATCTTCCGGAAAAAAATGTTACCAGAAAAAAAATTTCCAGAGAAAATATTTTTTCAGAAAAAAATTTTCCTGAGAAATTTCTCTGGAAATTTTTTTTCTGGTAAATTTTTTCCCGGAAGATGGATCGGACGTTCTGGTCCAATCTCGTGGCCGGCTCGTTCACCGGACTTGTATCCATTGGACTTTTTTACTGGGAAGCAGTTTAAGGAAAAGTGTATTCAAAGGCAATCGAAAATTAATTTGAACTATAGCAGCTACAATTAAACAAGTATTATACTATTTTGGAATCCTTACTAAATGCGCCAACTTTTGACAAACCATGCCAAACTTGCGTAGTACATTTTTTTTTCAATAAAGTCAGTTGAAACTAGGCAATTGTTTATTTTGCATTTTTTTTCTGTGAAGCAAGCCCTATTTTTATGAAACCTAGAGCAGCTGGTATCCAAATTTTGATTACAGTTTAGACAAGCCTCATTCAAGGTTACATAGCAAAGAAAAAGTTAGAAAAAGTTGATATTTATGGCAACAGGAGCGAACAGACCGTCCCAGGGTGTGAAATTTTGCGTGTTTTTTTAATGCCCATTATTTTAAAATCATGCAACTTAGATTTTTTTTATATTTTTCTGACAACCAGCATTACTTGCCTTTTCACCCGGTTCCGGGTTGACGTCGATTTTGGGACACCCTGTATGTAATGAAAAAGGGTAAATACCCAGATCTGTGTACATGATCAAAGAGCCGAGCACAAATAAAGAGAGAATGAATGAACGAATCATTCAGATCGTGCTAAAATTTTGCATTTATATATTTATTATCAATCTTAAGTCCTAAACAAGATTTGGGGTAATAGCCTCATTGCTCCACCAATGTACGAGCGCTCAAAAGCACCTGCTCAGGGCTTTCTTATTTTTTTCCCATGGAAACGATATATTGTTTTCATTGTTCTGATTCATGTCTGTTGCTGGCCACTTCATTCTATTAATATTGTTCTCTTGAAGAATGTTTTGATCCTTCCTTGTGCAGTGTGGTGGTACTTCATCATCCTGATAAATAAAATCATCCCCAAATTCGTGGCACAGGGAAACAATGATTGATTCAATTATGTTTTCTACGTAGATGACACCAGTCATTGTTCTTTCATCGATAATAATGAGATAGGTTCTCCGATCGAACATTATACTGTCTAGGAAATTATTGATGCCCTTTGGAAGGCCACAACTTCCCGGGCGAAATTGAGTAGCTCTAGTCTGCCTGGATCTCTCCAAAGCCTTTGCCGTCGAGTATCACTTTGTGAACGAAATCGTGACTCACTCGAAAAAAGTAGGTTGTGCATTTTGGTGAAAGACAGCCTTGGAGATGTTTTGACCATTGGTGTTCTTGCCCTCGACTTTGAGGAATGCAATTGTCTCCTTATGATACTGGTCGAGACTATCCATCTATGAGCCCTCAAAAAATAAAATCAAAAAGGGAAATTTTTTTCAAAGCTGTCAAGCTTTGAAGAACCTCTAGTGACCAACTTTTCTATGATCCACATTTATTCACAAATTACTATTCCGCAAAAAAAAAATTTGGAATGTCAATGGTTAAAAAGAGTGACTAGTATCAGAAGAGTAAAATGTAACTCAGATATTTGTCTGAAGTGATTTCTTACTGAACTGTAATTAATAGTTTCGTTTTTTTATGGAAACAATAGTTTATTATGGCATTTAATGAATCGTTATTTTTTTATATGATCCAAAAATATGAAACATATATCAACGTATTTCTATACTATATTTTGATATCACAGAAAGAATCATCATACTTTTTCCGATTGAAAAGTTTATTACCAGTCCGATTCAAACATTCATTTGTATGTGCTGTTAGAATAATTGATTATTATTTGCATCGCTTCACAAGTTTCTATCATTATGTATCACCTCAATAAATTGTTTTTAGAAATCGGGTCTCCTTTACAGCATAAACACATGTGAAAAAAAATGTTATTGTTTCTTTTTGTCTGATAGGTACTTGAAAATAATGTTGGTCTATTGTTCAATTTTGCTATATGTTCTGACGATCGAGACATCTCCTGAATTTTGGAGTTGTTTTCACATTGATTGTAATTTTTCTCATATTATGTTCGAATCAGGAACTTGGTATTTATCGACGCGGAATTCATTTAAATAATTATTATTGATTTTATTGAGATTTAATTCTTTTCTCTAATTTTCAGATGATGGTATACTCCTGAGACAGAAAGACCATTCCCAAAACCTCTTATGGACCCGAAAACGAAAGCAGCTATGGATATCATAAACACCAATGACGTCCTTTCCGCTAAGGTGATAAGCATGGTGGTGCTAGGACTGGGTTCCTTCTGCCTAGGAATAGCACCAATGAAACTATCAACCTACTTCAATATGAAGAATGTGGACGGCGACAAAACCTACTAATATCCCTGTTGATGTGCTTTGGCGGTGGTGTTTTATTATTCACAACTTCATACACATTCAACCAGAAGTTCGAGAAGGTTTTGCCATATTAGAATTAGAAAATAAACTTCCCCACATGTGGGGAAATCTTCCATTAAGTGAAGTAGTGCTGTGCGTAGGGTTGTTACTAGTGTACTTTATCGAGGAAATAGCCCATAAGTTCTTACATAACAAAGTGCCTAACGAAGTTCTCCATCGAAGTCTCTCCATAAGGTGTTCGAAGAGAGACTCCCAGATCGCCATACCAAGAGTAACTTTGAACAAATTCGATGACGGTAATATAAGTTGTATAACAACGTCTAACAAACAGTTATTAAATTCGCAATCTACGATTAATATAGAATCGAATTCGTCAGGACATCATCATCATTTCCATCTGAAGAAGTCTTTTAGTGGACTGTTGGCAGTTTTGGCTCTTAGTTTCCATGCAGTCTTCGAGGGACTTGCTGTGGGATTGGAAGACAAGTGAAGAAAAAGTTTGGTACCTTTTCCTTGCCATCGCCACGCACAAATTTGTTATAGCTTTTTGTGTTGGCATCGAACTTGTGACTTCAGAAACGAAGGCTACGTTGACCATATTGTATATAGGAATATTTGCTATAGTTACCCCGTTAGGTGAGTTATTATCATTCATATAAAAATTTCTATAAATTCTTGAGTAAGTAGGGGAAAGTGACCTAAAATAGCAAACCAGTTTTTATCTTGTGATTCTTGCAAACTGAAAACTGCCAAGTTGAATTCAAAGTGTTTTTCTAAAGCTTCATTTTGACATACTCAGAACACCGTTCATTGTACCATTTCATTTTTTGAGAATATATGAGAATATATGAAAAGTGTCATTAACCATATTACCATTGTTGATTTGATAGTTTAAAAAAGGGATTACTGTTCACTGCGATCTCAAGGTCTATTGTGCCTCCTTACAGAGCTGTTCTGACCACATCTTTCACAGCTCGCCTTCCAGTTCCAGAGATCTGATGAAATCCAGTATCTGTGTAGGCTTCAACGGGCTAGTTCCTCACTCTTACAAGTTTCTCGCCCAAGACATTCTCTCCTTAGGCTCGCAATGTCAAAGCATTTCGTAACCATGTGAATGGGGGTTTCTTCTTTCTTTCCACAGAACCTACACTAGTCAGTGTCCGACAATCCCATCCTCACCAGGTGCTTCCTAAGGCGACAGTATTCTGAGAGAAATACAGTGAGGAGGTGTTATTGTTTCTTTCCAAGATCCAGATATCTTTTGGATCTTGCTGTTTCAAAGTTCCGAAGGAACTTAATGGAATGATCCATCCCTCTGAGATTTTTCCTCTCGGCTTTCTTCTTCTCCAGAAACTCCTTCTTATAGGTACATTTACATATAACACAGAAGGATTCTTGACCAATGAGTGACATTCGTGCGCCCTCTTTGGCAAGTGCCTACCTCATTGAGTTTGTTCCGGCACTCCCAAATCATCTTTGAGTCGATGATGTAGGAGCTCAGTGCTTTAATAGCAGCTTGACTATCTGAGTGTATGGCTATATCGCACTTCAGATAGTTTTTTTCCAGATTTATATCTAGACATCTTTCAATAGCTAAGATTTCCGCTCATACAGGAGCCTAGCGACAGAACACACTTGGTAGTTGGCCCGTATATCCCAGCGCCAGCTCCTATAGAGGTTTTGAAACCATCTGTATAGCATTTTACGGTGTATTTCCGTTCCCATTTCACTCTTTCACATAGCAATGTCCTGAAGTTTTTATCAGTGGAAACTTTCTTCTTTCATTATATCACTAGGGAGATTCACAGATGAGATGTAGTTGTTCAGAGAGAACCAGACTCTCTGATTCTTTATTCTCTCATTACCTGTACCTTCCTTAGATAATCTGAAGATAGCCTCATGGGCTATCCAATCAATCACTAGATGTAGAGGTGTGAGATCCGTAATGACCTGAAGTGCCCTAGTTGGGCACGTTCTCATAGCTCCTGAGGCTCGCCTGTGTGTGCATCACTGGAGCTATAACAACGTGCCCAAATAGGGCACTTCATGTCATTACGGATCTCACACCTCTACATCTAGTGATTGATAGGGTAACCTATGAGGCCATGAGGAATGGGATGGGAAATACACCGGCTATAACCTCAAAGAAAATACCGTAAAATGGTATACATTACCATAAGTTACCTACCTACATGGACAAAATGGCATTTTTTGAGAAAAAACATATAAAATGTAGAAAATAGAGTTTATTATGTTGGGATTTATGAAAGAAAGTATAGGAAATACATTGAATCTCAAGAATGCACTCTTGTGGACCCCTCTGCTGGCAATTGGTTTTACTCACGTATTTTCTCACCATTTCTAAATAAAAAAAGATGAAAATATTTGTATTTTGAAAATTCGAATATACCGGGGGTCCACTTTTAAAGTGGCCAACTTCAAGGAGGGATCATACGAGTGATTTGCAACAAAAAATGTCTATAACACATGGTCGAAATGTTGACGGTTATTCTCCAATTTAACATTTTTTGATATCCCGAAATATTTCGAGTTTTTCTCTAAAATGATCATTATTCAGTTTTCCTTGTAGTCTCATAAACTTTGACAAGAGAGTCTATGTGCAGAAAAAAACGTGCGTAGTGAAAAATGAATATCACGATTCTGATGAACAAAATTAGTTCCATTTTATTTAATAATTATACACACGTTTTCTTTACAGTCAACAATTCCTCATTTTCTGTACTTTCAATGGCTTATCAACTTTGTGCTAGCTGCTCAGCCTCCGCCATAATATCATGGCTAACACGATAACAACGAAAAGTTTAAAAATTCCGAATCTAAAATTGCTATATTTTGAAGCTCTTTGTGATTGAATCTTGATGTTTTTATGGAAATCATCAATTGTATAAATGTAAGTCTGGCCTCCGCATCAACAGGCAACAGATGACTTGATGATTTCCATAAAATTACATTAAGATTCAATCACGAAGAGCTTCAAATAGAGCAAATTTAGTTTAGGAATTTTTAGACTTTTTCGTTGTTATCATGTTACATGTTAGCCATGATATTTGGCTGAAGATGAGCAGCTAGCACAAAAAAGTTGATATGCCATTCGAAATTACAGTAATGAGGTAGGTATTTTCTGAAAGAAAACATGGGCATAACTATTAGTATTTTCTCGATAAAATCATTGGAAAAATAGAACTTATTTTGTTCATCAGAATTGTGATATTCATCTTCTTACCACGCCCGCAATAAAAGTTGTTCTGCACACAAACTCTCTTGTCTTGTAGCAAATTTATTGACCTTCCGAAGATATGGTCAAATTAGATGATACTACAAGGATAACCGAATAATGACCATTTTACAGAGAAACTTCAAATATTTCGTGAAATTAAAAATTTTAATTTGGAGAATAACCGTCAACATTTCGACCATGTGTTATATGACATTTTTTGTTGCAAATCACACATAGATACCTCCTTGAAGTTTGGCCACTTTAAAAGTAGACACCTGTATAGGGTGTTTTTATAGTATTCTTGTGAATTTATAATATTTATGGTCCGGATCTGATTTTCCCAGTAACAGAAACTTAGATCACTGTTAAACCGTGACTTGTACCATTGTTTAAATTGTGCTTCACACACACACTTGCTCAGTTGTCATTACAACAAAATTTTATGTTTATCAGCATTCGAGATCTTTGTATGCAAAATAAATAAACGAAAAAAAATTAAATGCTTGTACTCTTGAGTAAATGAGTGATGTATAGTACAGGGTGTCCCAAAACTCGATGTCAACCCGGAACCGGGTAAAAAGGCAAGTAATGCTGGTTGTCAAAAAAATATTTAAAAATCTAAGTTGCATGATTTAAAAATAATAGGCATATAAAAAACATGCAAAATTCCACACCTTGTGACAGTCTTTTCACTCCTGTAGCTACAAATATCAACTTTTTCCAATTTTTTTTGCTGTGTAACCCTGAATAATGCTTGTCTAAACTGTAATCAAAATTTTGATACCAGCTGCTCTAGGTTTCATAGAAATAGGGCTTACTTCTCAGAACAAAATTTAAAATAAACAATTGCCTAGTTTCAACTGACTGTATTGAGAAAAAAATGTAGTACGCAAGTTTGGCATGTTTTGTCAAAAATTGGCGCATTTAGTACGGATTCCAAAATGGTATATACTTGGTAAATTGTAGCTGTCGTATTTCAAATTCGCTTCCGATTGCCTTTAAATACACTTTTTCTTTAACTGCTTTCCAGTAAAAAAGGTCCGATGGATTCAAGTCCGGTGAACGGGCCGGCCAAGGGATTGGATCGGAACGTTCGATCCATCTTCCGGGAAAAACATGTTTCCAGAAAAAAAATTTCAAAGAAATTTCTCCTGAAAATTTTTTTCTGGAAATATTATTTTATCTGAAAATTTTTTTTTCTGCAAACATGTTTTCCCGGAAAGATGGATCGAACGTTCCGGTCCCATCCCGTGGCCGGCCCGTTCACCGGACTTGAATCCATTGGAATTTTTTTTTCTGGAAATCAGTTGAAGAAAAAGTGTATTCAAAGGCAATCTAAAGCGAACTTGAACTACGACAGCTACAATTTACCAAGTATTATACCATTTTGGAATCCTTACTAAATGCGCCAATTTTTGACAAAACATGCCAAACATGCGTAGTACATTTTTTCAATACAGTCAGTTGAAACTAGGCAATTGTTTATTTTGCATTTTTTTCTGAGAAGTTAGCCCTATTTTCATGAAACCTAAAGCAGGTGGTATCAAAATTTTGATTACAGTTTAGTTAAGCATTATTCAGGGTTACACAGCAAAAAAAAGTTGATATTTGTGGCAACAGGAGTTAAAAGGCTGTCACAAGGTGCGGAATTTTGCTTTTTTTTTCATATGCCTATTATTTTAAAATCATGCAACTTAGATTTTTTTCTATATCTTTTTGACAACCAGCAATAGTTGCCTTTTCACCCGGTTCCGGGTTGACGTCGAGTTTTGGGACACTGTATAAATCAAGAATCCAAAATGAGAACCTCATATCGAAATGACTTTATTTTTCAATTTCAGGTATAGGTGCTGGCCTTCTATTGACAGAAGGTGCGAATGAAGTCAATCTTATCTCTCTGGTCCTTCAAGGTATGGCAGCTGGGACTCTTTTATATGTAGTATTTTTCGAAGTCCTGGCTAGAGAACGCAACAATGACCATAGTGGTGTTTACCAGTTACTTGCAATAATTTGTGGTTTTGTGCTCATGGCTGGTCTTCAAATCATAAGTAAGTTAAACACTCAACGGTTTTTCAATGATATGTAAACATCCTGAGGAATTCGCAATCTTTTTATTTGACTTACCAATTCGCCAGAATTTCGGAGTTACTTCTGGCTTTTTACAACTAACGTAACCTGAAAAGCACACATAATAAAAGTTGCCCAAATACTTTTCAGCTGAATCATTCTATTCAAATTGGCTTTTACATAATATAGCATCAAATATCTGTCCAAAAATAATTGACGATGGATTTAGTTCAGCCTTTTGAGTCCAGAATCTGTAATTTACAGTATTTTCATGAAGCGAAATGTTCAAATTTTTTAACATTTTTTTTACATATTCGATTTGATAGTCATTGACATACTTCGATAGTAATGACACCCAGTATGATAGTCATTGACTTAATTTCATCTCGCTTTTGCAACAATTTTGGTTATGATACCATCCTACCTCCCTCACTCACACATTCTCATTATAAGGGTAATTGAGACATTCACACTAAAAATTATTGGGAAATAAGAAGGTTTAGACTATTTCATTCTATATAAACAAAGAAATAACAAAAAGTATTAGTGATCTTCAAATATATACCGATGTAATAACAAACTATTGCTGCTATCTAGGGTCTTTCATCTGTGTCCTCATATTTCAGAATGTTTTATTTCTATTTGATTCCTCAGATTATCATTCTGAAAACGGCATCATTAGATATTCATCGCGAGATTTTGCAGTAGTGTCAATGAGTGTATATTTTACTGAGGATAGTGGATTCAAGTCCGGCGAACGGGCCGGCCACGAGATTGGAACAGAACGTCCGATCCATCTTCCGGGACAAAATGTTACCAGAAAAAAAATTTCCAGAGAAATTTCTCCGGAACAATTTTTTCTGGAAAATTTATTTGCTCTGGAAATTTTTTTTCTGGTAACACTCTTTGTAGTTCTGAAAACAAAAATGATTTGAATTGTTTTTACAATTTTGAATTACTTAGATTATTACGATTCATTTTTTATTGATAACATGGCGACGATGTTAAAGTCACAGTTAATTAGCGAGCTAAATAAATGGAAAAAAGATGATCTTATCGAGTACATAGTAAATAAAAACTACCAAGTAATGCTAGAGCAAATAGTGCTTTATGTGCAGCACTAGAAATGGACATTTTGGAGACCTTAGAGGAACCCGAAACAAACGTGATATGTAACAACAAAAGCTGCAAAAAACTAGAATCTGATTATATCAGCATTAGTAGATCAATGGGATTAATGGAAAGCTTCAGCACCAGTTAGAGAAGAGAACGGAGGAACAGGAATTCTTGATAAACATCCTAAGGAAAGAAAACGGTAACCAGTACAAAAATATATCGGTATATCAGTCAAAATATGAGGTTAATGAAAAGAAAACAAAAGATAACACACAGAAAGCAGAAATAATCTCTGTCACAGGTGACAGCAATACACATAATACAAGTAGGTCGGAGTCCAAATGTGACGCTGGAACTACCCAAATTCTCAAACCAGTGGCGGAGGTAAAGGAAGATGATAGCACAGATCATTGGAAAGAAGTGGTGTCAAGAAGAAATAGAAGAAGCGGAAATACAATAAAAGGAAAAGCAGAATGGAAGTCGAAGATAGTTTCAGAGGCGCAAGTAGAAAAGCCTGGTTCTACGTTGGTAGAGCTGCAGATGACTCAAATTCAACAAATTGAAAAATTACTTACTTACTTTGTTTCCAGATGAAGTTTTCGAAGTGGAGGAATTACAGAAACATGCATCAAACATGAATCAAAATAAGTCTTTCAAGCTTGGATGCGCTTATTCTATGATGAAAAAAATAAATGACCCTGAAATTTGGCCGGAAAATATCATAGTTCGACCCTTCCGTTTCTTTCGCAACACAAGGACAGAAGGAACAGGTAAATTCAAATAAACAAACAAGTAAACTTCTTAATATATTGAATTACAACATACAATCTCTCACAAACAAAATTGATCAATTGAACATACAAGTAAATGAACACAACATAGACATAATCTGCCTAACTGAAACATGGCTTCATGAAGATCAGTTGAGCTACATTAACTTAAATGATTATAATATTGGAGCTTATTACTGTAGGCAAATTTACAAACACGGTGGAATATTAATTGCAACAAAAGTGAATATAAAACTACTCCTTTAGAGAAAATAAAGATTTGTCAATTGAAAAGCATGCTGAATTTGCGGGATTGTATTTGGACAACCTAAACACGATTGTTCTTGGGGTTTATAGATCCCCTCTAGGCGAAATAGATGTTTTTTTCTATCAATTATCTGAAGCTTTGAATTATATCATGGAAAATTTCAACGACAAAAAAGTCATTATAGCCGGAGACTTTAATATTAATTTTCTTGCTGATACCAAAACGATGAAGTCCATAATTAATTTGTTGACTCATTTGGCTTGAGGAGAAGTTTCAATGAAGCGTCCAGAAAAACAAATAGTACAGAAACGTGTATAGATAACATTTTTTTGAATGCAAATTATCATGATGGAAAAACTCTAGAATTACATATGTCTGATCACCTCGCACAGATTTTAAGCTTCTCTGCGTCCGTTAATGAATCTGAAAAAAACAAAAAAACTATAAAGCGAAAAAACTTAAATTTAGAAGATATCAATTATTTAAAAAATGAGTTATCAATATCCTGGAAAGATTTCTTAGGTGAGAAAAACGCACAAGACGCTTTTCCGATTTCCATGAGTACTTTATGAGTTTAATAGACAAGAGAATACCTTTGGAGGAAAAGCTTATAAGTAAAAATAGTTCTAAACTTACATGGAATACTGAAAAAGTAAAACAAATGAAAAAAACTTTAGATGCTTTAGATACAATTGCCAAGGTAAAAAAAAGATCAAACATCATTATCAGCCTATAAAGCTTATAAAAAAGAGTATACTACAGAAATAAATAGAGCTATAAAGAAAAAAAATGAAGAATATGTAAACAAGACGGAAATAAACAAAAAGCTCTCTGGAAGGTGATAAGAAATAGAAAATCAAATAGTACTAAAGAGAAAATCAGTACAATTCCCGATGTTGATACTTTGAATGATCACTTCGCGAGTATCGGCGAAAAAATCCGTGAAGAGTTGGCAGCATCAACAAACTACAAAAAACCTCCCCAGATCTTGGGTTCAAACAATGAAAAGTCGTGTTATTTCTTCGAATGCACTGTGGAAGAAGTAAAAAGAATCATATCATCCTTAAAACCGAAGCAATCATCAGACATTTATAATATTAACGTTGGCATACTGAAGAGCTTAAGTGAAGAAATCAGCCACCCGATTTCAATTTTAATAAATAAATGCATCCAAGAAGGCTATTTTCCAGACGAGCTGAAAATAGCAAAAATTATTCCCATTTATAAAGGTAAAGGAGACAAAAACGATAGTAATAACTATAGGCCTATAGCAATACTTCCGTGTATATCCAAAATTTTTGAAACAGTGATCAAAGATCGAATGTTGGGATGGATGGAAAAAAAAGAAATTATTGAATAAAAGTCAACATGGCTATAGAACGCGTCGGATGCTTCTCGAGTTTTATTCTGCAAAAAAAGGGCATAAGAATTATGTATGGTTTAAAGAGCAGAGAATCCTGTAAATCTACATTTATAAAGCATGGTATACTTACCTTCCCATCGCTTTATATAAAAGAGTGTTTGAGATATATTCACTTCAATAAAGTCAGCATGACACAAAATGGGTCATTCCACTCATTCAACACAAGGTACAAAGATAATCTGATTACACCACTCCACAAAAGAAGAACACCCAGAACTTTTCTACCTATTGGGAATAAAGATTTTAATAAATTACCAGCCGACATAAAGACTTACCCCAGCAATCCTTCAAAAAGAGAATACATAGTTTGTTAGTTTCAAATGCATTTTATTCTGTAGAAGAATTTTTGAGTTACAATATTTGTTAAAGCCTACACTTGACAAACCATGTAATTATTGATGGCAATAAATTTATTATTATATTATTATTATTATTATTTCTTCCCGGAAGATGGATCGGACGTTCTGGTCCAATCTCGTGGCCGGCCCGTTCGCCGGACTTGAACCCATTGGACTTTTTTACTGGGAAGCAGTTAAGAAAAAGTGTATTCGGCAATCGAAAATAAATTTGAACTACGGCAGCTACAATTTAACAAGTATTATACCATTTTTAATCCTTACTAAATGCGCCAACTATTGAAAAAACATGCCAAACTTGCGTAGTAAATTTTTTTTTCAATATAGTCAGTTGAAACTAGGCAATTGTTTATTTTGATTTTTTTTTCTGAGAAGCAAGCCCTATTTTTATTAACCTAGAGCAGCTGGTATCAAAATTTTGATTACAGTTTAGACATGCATTTTTCAAGGTTACACAGCAAAAAAAGTTGGTAAAAGTTGATATTTGTGGCAACAGGAGCGAAAAGACTGTCACAATTTATTCGCATAAGTCATTTTAATCATGCATCTCACTCGCACTCACTTATATATACTGTCTCGCGCTCGCACCTGCAGCTAAACTACAAGCTTGTCTGGTAAAGGGTTGGCACTATCAAAAATGTCTGGCTAATGAGAATACATTATCTAAATATTACCCAAGTATTATATATAAAATCAGCTTTTATACTATAACGTAAGTAGAATTACATATAATTTGATGAAAATTAAGGGTGTCTGGCAAAGGGTTGCCACTATAGTAAGTGTCTGGCAATTAATGACGTCAGTTTTTAATGATATTCTGAAGGTAATATCAAAAAATCACACTTTATAATTTGACGAAATTAGATCAGTATTTTACACCCCTTCGATACCGTTTACCTGCCAAAGCCAGGGTAACCCAAACTTCATAATGGTCAATCGTTCTTACCTGTCTTGGGAGCATGCATAGACAAGTTTTCAGCTTTTATAAAATAACGAAGGTCTGGGGTTCACGTGCTCTTGCTCTATAATACAAATAAATGAATTCTTGACTGGAGAGTTCCGAGTACATTGCATAATATGGAATATAACCATGATAACTGCGAATTTGACTAAACTAATTTTGAAGTTTTGAATTGATATTTATTACAGAATTATGAAACAATGTTACTCATAAGATAACATATCTTCTTTTTACAGCTGGTCATAATCATGGAGATCATAATCACAGCCATCCACATCCAGAACACCACCACGAAGACATCACGATGAATTTAACGTGACACATCTAGTCTAACAATTAACCCATTATTGTAAAATTGAAACCATTTACAGTATTATATTTTGTGAATATCTACTTTTGTATTTTAATTTATGTGAATAAATTTTAACGACGAACATTCTAAACGAACCCCCAAGAAGAATGTTGAGCAATGAAACTTTGGGTATCTTTATTTACCTTCTTTTCCAGAATTTTTCACAATCCCACGAATACGAGTATTAGTGATATACAGGGTGGTCCAGAAAGTAACCAAGAAATTTTAACCACGTTTTCTACATCAAAAATAAACCCTTGTTTGTCATATAAACATATATCGAAAGATGTTTCCTCTCCGAGGTACGGGGTGTTAATATTTAGAATAAAAAAGTTTTTATAATCACATTGATTGAAATACTTTTATGAAATTTGAGATATAGGTTTTGAGCGTCAAGGAGCACTTTTTGCATAATATCATTTCTTTTCTATTCTACCAGAGGCATCCAGACTGCAGCGAGACTGAATATTTTCAGATGAAAATATGGTACGCCACTGATTTTTTCGACAATAAAAATTACTATTTAAATCCTTATTCAATTTGGAGCAAATTCAGTCTCCTAACTATTTGCTGAACACAAAAAAATTAAACACATTCTCATGCGTGAAGAAATCGCCACGTTTCCTTCACAAAAATACATATGCTCAGTTGCAGGAACGTCCATTAAAATTTAAAGGTCCATTAAACCCTTAATCCTCCATTAGTTCCTTGTAATAATGGAGGATTAAGAGTTTAATGGACCTTTAAATTTTAATGGACGTTCCTGCAACTGACACTTAGTCTTATATATACCTTCTTATCAAATTTCGCGATTTCTTCATACACGAGAATGTGTTTATTTTTTAAGCGGAAACGGTGCCTCTTACAGCAAAAAGTCAAGCTGCCGAATTGTTCAAAATTGAATAAGGATTTGAATAGTAATTTTTATTGTTGGAAAAACCAGTGGCGTATCATTTTTTTATCTGAAAATATTCAGTCTCGCTGCAGTACGGACGCCACTGGTAGAATAGAAAAGAAATGATATTATGCAAAAAGTGCTCCTTGACGCTCGAAACCTATGTCTCAAATTTCATAAAAATATTTCAAGCAGTGTGAAAGTTATTAATGAAAAAAACATTTTTTCTTCTATAATTTTAACACCCCGTATCTCGGAGAGGAAACATTTCTCGACTTATGTTTATATGACAAACTAGGGCTTATTTTTGATGTAGAATACGTGGTTAAAATTTCTTGGTTACGATCTGGAGCACCCTGTAGATATACTAACAAGATGATTCTTAAAAAAATTCACATCAATGCATGAAATTGCATCATTTCTTTTCTGAATCACAAAAAATTTCATTTATTTTCATATCGACACTGAATCTGACCATTGCCTGGAATTTTTAGGATTCTACAGACTCACATCTCACTTCAAATAACATTTAAATGGCTCACAAGCCCCAAATTGGTATACCTGAAGTTATTCGCCTATTAACAATTATTTCATGTGAAGTATTTTCAAGAACAAGGTACGGAAAAACCAGAAAGATTGACTTCATTATCTAGGTACTGCAAATATAAAAATCCTGAAAGATTTACTTCGAACTCAATTTTGAATTATGATTGATTAAATCAACTTATGTGGTTACCGAAAGCCTACATTACAATATGTATTCGCAAATCTTATAGTAAAACTTATTTGTCTTCAAGATGTGATATAATTTTTTTTTTAAAACTCATTGAGATAATTTTGTCCGATATCATTTATAGTCCGAGAGCTGGCACGAATTTTAGGGTAGGTATTTGAGGCAAGCTGAAAACTTGTCAGATTACTCTCCTATTATATCCCAACTCGGGATTGCAGACCTGGCTGGTGAGTAGCGGGGCTAAATCAACCCCTACATTTTTAATGGCCTGGCAGGTAGAAAGCCGTACCGAAATGATCTGTCTTTTTGGGAATCTTATATTTCAGTTATAAGTAACACTCCATTAAAATTTCAAGCTGCCAAATAATTTAATCGGGGTTTTAACATTGCCAGACGCGTGCAAAAATATTTTGCAAAAAATTATAGAAAATGTTTTTGAGGCAGCTTGAAATTTTAATGGAGTGTTACTTATAACTAAAAAATAAGATTCCCAAAAGACAGATCATTTCGGTAGGGCTTTCTACCTGCCAGGCCATTAAAAATGTAGGGGTTGATTTAGCCCCGCTACTCACCAGCCAGATCTGCAATCCCGAGTTGGGATATAATAGGAGAGGCATCTGACAAGTTTTCAGCTTGCCTCAAATACCTACCCAAAAATTCGTGCCAGCTCTCCTACTATTATAACCATGTTCGAACGTCATTGTCGGAATATCAACATGGGTTTGTGCTATCTCGCAGTACTGCATCATCTGTGTATTTTCACCCAATATGTTTCTGAGTCACTCGATGATCGAGATCAGGGGCCTATTGCACCAAAATACTTTGCAACTTTTCACTTCGCACTTCGCATTCTGACTAATTTCAAAAGTGAAAATTAGTAATGTTGCACAACATTTCTCCCAATATTTAATGTCTGCGGAGTAATTTTCACTATGCACTTGACTTTTCAGAATGTATTTTTCATTTATGAATGCATTTCGTGCAACTTAATTCATTTGAAAAGTTGCAAAGTATTTGGTGAAATAGTCCCCTGGTTGATGTTGTATATACGGACTTCAGCAATGCCTTTGATCGTGTGCCGCAATGACAACTTCTGAGAAAGCTCTCCCATTTCGGAATTTCGGTTAACATAATCGCTCTCTTGGAGTCTTATTTGTGTAATCGTGTGCAATTTGTTGAATATGAGGCCTATGAGGGTGTGAAATCGTTTTTGTTTACAGCCACCTCTGGAGTTCCACAGGGTTCGAATTTGGGACCATTGTTGTTTCTTATATTTATAAACGACATCTCAGATATTATTTTTTCCGAGAAACTCCTGTTGCTGATGATCTCAAATTATACAGAAGGATAAAGAACTTTCTTGACTGCCTTCTACTGTAGATTGACCTCAATAGATTACATAAATGGTGTGTTGATAATGGACTTTTTTGAACATTGACAAGTGCAAAACCATGTCATTTGCAAGGAAGTCGTCACTAATAGTCTTTGATTATAAAGTAAATAACTAACTTTCAACTAAGGTTAGTGAATTCAAAGACTTGGGGGTTACTTTCGATCAAAAATTGACCTTCTCTGTGCATATAGAAAGCATAACAGCTAGCGCCGTAAAAACTTCAGGTTTTGTTATTCGTAATTGTAGAGATTTTTCATCTTTAGTAGAGGCAATTTCTTCTGTTTATTGCTCATTGGTTAGAAGTAAATTAAATTATTGTAGTCAGTGTGGAATCCTTGTCAGGCAAAGTACATAGCTTGTATTGAGAGAGTGCAGAGGAAGTTTCTTAAATTCACCTTTCTGAGAAAGCATTGTTTTTATCCAGCCTGAAATTATAATTATAATCTCTTTTGGATGAGTTTGGATTCAGTTCACTCAGAAAGGTAGGCGATATTAATGATTTAGTGTTCATATATAAATTACTTAATAACCGGATTGATTCATCGCTTCTACTTTCCTCAGTACTCTTTCATGTTCCTCGTTTTGCGTCAAGATCGCCTGTAACTTTTCATCTTAATGTACCTAACACTCAGCACCACTTTTTTTGTCCGCTTACTACAATGTGTAGGAGTTATAATAGCCTCAGTGATGTTGATATATATTTTTTTTCTTTGCCAATGTTTATTCGCTCAGTAAATAGTGTTCTGCAGAATTAGTTTTTGTTTGTACCTATTCAAGACTATGTTATTTTGGTTTGTAATTAATGTGCGTATTAGGTTCGGGATAACAACATTTTTGTATACACCTGTAATTGGACTTCGGTCTGTAATGTATTATTTCTAAATAAGTAAAGAAATGATGATGATGGATATGTTGGATAATAATATCATCCAATTAGTAGAAGCTCACTTTAACGATGAATGCTCTTTTCTCTAAACGGCCATTCTAATCAACAAAATTTGGGTGAAATTATAGTTATAGTATCTGGCCACCAGAAACACTAAGGGGAAATAATAAAACTGACGCCCTTGCAAAGGGAGGAGCAAACATGTTGCTTATCAACCATACTCATTAAGGCGGTGGTCTATGATAGGGAGAAAAGCGAGAAACACTCTTACTGATTAACACATCAGGCAAAGAAGGCTCAACAAGTTCCATCCTTATCAAAAAACGAGTTAAGGCTGCTTATTGGGCTTCTAACAGGTCACTGTTTCCTGAGATATCACCTGAAAAGATCAGTAAAGACAACTTTCATATCTGTAAGTTCTGGTTAAGTGGATAGGTCACAGAAATTACCAAGCACATTTTATGCCGATACACGACCTCTACGCCAGTCGACATAAGAGCGAAGTCTCCTATAATCAACTTTGCGTAGGAAGTTACAAAAGATATCACTGGCCGCAGTGCAGAAGGGTAGGTAATCACGATGTCAATCGACAGCAATCTAATGAATCAATCTTCAAAATTACATCTACGATCGACCCAAATACTCACTCAGTAAGAGTGGAACACATGCAATTCCCTCAAAAGGATCATTTGGTGTTTGAAACCAAATCATATGTTTTTCACAAAGTGGAAATAAAACAATATGGAACTATAATAATAATAATAATAATAATAATAATAATAATAATGTTATTCATTTGCACACAATTATTGTATAACAATAAAAGGGAAATAAGTCAAACCAAAAAAGCAAATTTAAATTAAAGAACAATATTCATAAAATTCTGTAATGTTGTAGGGTTCACAGTCTATGATCAGTTTCCGAACTTCATTCTTAAAAATTTTTTCACTGCTTGCTATACGGTACTGTTTGGGTAATCTATTGTAAAGCTTTAGGGACATAAATTCTACTTGATGTTGTGACAATGTCAGGTGGCATTTAGGAAGTAAATAGCTATCCATTTTTCTGGTGTTATTCTCATTTTTGAACTTGATGAAAAAATTCAGTATGATGGTAAACGAACATAACGCACTTGTAAATATACAGGCCGAATAGGGTCATGAGACCCTGCTTCTTGAAAACACCACGACAGGTTTCTCTCCTTTTCATTCCATAAATTGTTCTGATTGCCCACTTTTGGTCTATAAAGATTTTGTTTGCTAGAGAACTACTCCCCCAGAAAACAATACCATACATCATCTGTGACTCAAAGTTCGCCGAGTACACAACCCTCAACACTGACTCATCCAACCGATGTCTCAAAACATTTAATGAATAAATAACAGAATGTAGACGTTTACTAAGGGATCTGCAATGAGTTTCCCATTTCATGTCACTATCAATGTAGAGTCCAAGGAATTTTGTCGAGGCGTTCACAGATATCTTTTGTCCATTTACGGAAATTGTACTTGGAAATGAGGTATTGGGTTTCTTGGTATGGAAAAATACTGCCTCGGTCTTTTCCATGTTCAGCTTTATTGATTCAAATCGCACCATTCAATTACTTGTTTCAAGTAAGTTTGAGCAGATGTAATCACTCTTTCTATATTATGATCTATTGCGGTGAAATTTGAATCGTCTGCATACAGAAGAACAAGCAAGATCTTAAGGAAATCGGGTAAATCATTTATATAAATGAGAAACAAAAGTGGTCCCATTATGCTACCTTGTGGGACTCCAGTGTGAGTCTGGACCTCCCCCGAAATGACACGAAGCACCATCCCTATCAATCACCGTTCTCTGAACTCGATTTTTCAAATATGACTCTATCAGTTTAAGCTGATTGTCTCGAATTCCATAGGCTTCCAGCTTTCTCAATAAAATGCTATGGTCAACACAGTCAAAAGCTTTGGAAAAATCTATGAAAACACTCAATGGTATATCTCCATCTTCCAAAGCATTCATAATGATCTTTACAAGGCTGAAAATTGCGGTCTCGGTGTTTCGGTTTTTCAAAAATCCATGTTGATGTGGAGAAAAAATCTTGAACTTCTTGAAAAATTTCATCATCCTATTTGAAAGTATTTTTTCAAATATTTTTGAGAAACTCGTTAAGATACTTATGGGGCGGTAATTTGATAGATCCTCTTTATCACCTTTTTTGAACAGTGGTTTGATTATCGCAATCTTGAGGGAGTCCGGAAACACACCCTCCATATAAGCTTGATTTACTAATTGACAGAGTGGTTTAACGATGGAAGAAATAGAGTGCTTCAGAACCTTAATCGGTATGTTGTCATGTCCACAAGAGTTTTTGGTCTTAATAGATTTAATTGTACTGATGAGTTCTTCCTCTGACACATTAAACATATAGAACGATTTTTCGTTGCGATCAATGTTTGGAAATGGTGGATTTTTCTGCGTTCTTCCATGCTGTGGGGTGGCATCTCTGAAAAATTTATTGAAACTGTCAGCTAACTTCTTGGGATCCCCAGAAGGTAGGGTGGTTTGATTAGTTCTTCTATCATTTCCAGTAAGAGAATTTACAATTTGCCAAACCTTTTTTGTTTTGTTTTCTGAATTATTTATTTGGTCACCATAATAATGTCTTTTATAATTTCTGATAGCGTCGTCATATTTTCTCTTCAATGCCTTATATTCTTTCAAATATGAGGAATTTACACTAGATATAGTGAACAATATATCTAGTTGATTTTTTAGTTTTTTTATTTCAGCATTTTGTTTATGTTTACATTTTTGTGTTATTGTGATGTTTTTATATGGAAAATTTGCATCAAATATCTCACTATATTTGGAAGTAAAAGCATTCCATCTTGAATTTATGTCATCTGAGGCAGCATTTATAATATTTTCCCAATTTACCCTGGATAATTCAATACTGAAATTTTCAAGTGATCTGTGATTTATGGTTCTAATCTTAATTTTTTGCAACTCTAGGTTCTGTCGAGCAGTACATGGAATGTGAACTTTTGGGCTAGGTGATCTGAAATATGTGACTGTAATACAGATACTGAGCCTCCTTCAATGTTAGTTAGAATATTATCAAGGCAGGTTTGCGAATGGGCAGTTATACGCGTTGGTTGGTTAACTAAGATTTTAACTTTGAAACCCTCCAATAAAGTTAAGAATTGCTGGGTCACATTGCTTTCCACATCCAAGAAATTTACATTGAAATCACCGGTGATAACATAATCAGCATTCTCCCTACAAAGAGTTGACAACATTATCTCAAACCTTGAGAGAAAAGTATCAAAATCAGCATAAGGCAATGTATTTGGTCTGTAGACAGTTACTATTATTACCTTCTTCTTCTCTATGGTACATTCACAAGCAGCACACTCAAAAACCCTGGATATTGATAGACGAGTCAGGTCTAATCTTGGTTTAGTTGTAATACCCACCTTACAATATATGGCAGTACCTCCATGTTGATTAAGCTCTCTGCAGAAGCTTGATATGAGTTTAAATCCTTCCATTTGATATGCTAGTAATTGACTTGAGTCTTTCCAGTGTTCCGTCACAGTAATTATGTTAGCTTCTTCCAAATTACTAAATAACTCCAGTTCGTTTATTGAATTTCCTATTGACTGGACGTTCTGATGAATGATATTTACTTTGTTATTACATTGGGGATGTTGGCTTTCTATGAAAAAAATTTCTAAATGAAAAATTTCTCACAATAACCCTTCTGGCCAGAAATCTGATTTACATAATTCACTAAATAAGTTATCAGAAACAACTCCCAACTGAAAGCAGAATTTCTCCCTTTTGTACTTAACTTTTTCACTTCAATTTTTTCATTACTAGATTCAGTGCATTCCTTCACGTATTCCTCAATCATTGATTCTGAAACACTTGTGCCAGCATATATAAAAAAAAGGATATAATGAAATAACAGGTATAATAATATTAGTATATTAGGAAATTACAACAATGTCACTGTTCCATTAACAATTAAATATTTCTTAGAAAAATGCTTAGATCTCATACTTCTTTTTCAAATAATTAATATGTTCACAGCACTGATCGAAAAATTTAGTACAGTTTGAAAATAAACCCAGAATGAGTTCCAATAAGTTATATAATCAACAAAAATCATGCAGTTCAGTCAGTAAGTTAGCTCTTTTTGAACCACTGCCATATTATACTCGTAGGTGATCTCTTCCACATAAAAAAATAATTTGAACTAACATAATGTTTCAAATGCAAGACTTTCTGGTTCAAGCAAAATGTGGACCTTACGAAAAAGCCTGTTTTCAATTTTGTTAACAATGACAGTCTACAAGAAGTTAGTCTGTCATCATCCACATCAAATTGAAATAATTGAAACAATATTTTACAACATTGATTTCAATCCCACAATTCTGTACAAAAAATTGCAATAGCGAGTAGTCGAAGAAATGTATCTTACTTAGTCATGATGATAAAAATTCACGAGTTATCCTCAGAACCTTTCAGAATGGAACTAGAATTTTTATGTTGCGGAAAATCGGAAAAAGTAGGCAAAACGATTTCGTTTAGGACAATCGGTGTAGGAGTAGTCCTGCTACTACTATTCACCGAAGAGAAACTTTCACTTGGATTACTTTGATGTACAAGACTGGGAAACAATCTGGGTTTAGATTCATTTTCTAGAAAGTTGACAAAGGCTCGTGATAACGATTCGTTCGGTGGTATAGCACCGTCTCCAGCCATTGGTGATAGCAGCGAATGTACCAGGTGTTTTGGTGCGCCTGGTTAAGGTTGACCTTGTAATGTTTTTGTTTGTTGAAGTCGTGTATAACAGAGAAAAGAAATACCAGGTATAATAATATAATATATTAGGAATTTACATCAAATGTCACAGTGTCTTATGCCAACAACGTGAATATTTTCTTAAAAGATTGTTTACATTTCATAATTCTCTTTCAAACAATCATAATGTTCACAGCACTGATAGAAATATATAGTACAGTTTGAAAATAAACCCAGAACGATTTCTAATTAATTATGTTATCAACAAAAAATACTCCAATGTGTGTCAAAAGATTAGATTCTTGATTAAGCAAAATGTTGAGGTTTAAGAAAAAACACATTTTCAATGTTGTTAACAATGATAATCTAGAAAAGTTTTGAATTTACAGATCTTCTAGCGGAATCAATGGCCTCTATAGTTCAGTTCACTATTAGAACTTGGTGACCTTAATGCATATGACTCAGAAAATCAGTCATCGAAATAATAAGTCTTTCAGTACTGATGCCACTCGTTCAATACAAAATCAATATTACTCCAAGCGCTCATGAAGATTATACGAATGTTCATGTTAAAAAAAAACAATAAAACACGCAAATCTTTGGAGATATTGGACGTTAGGTTTAGAGAAATCTCATCTTACTAATTTTGATAAACAATAAAGTGAAAAGTTTTACACGAAACCATTAATGACTTGAAGAAAGTAATAACATATTGAACAAAAATTATCGACAAAGTTCAAATTAAATATTTGATAACATTTAATATGATTTGATACTGAGAGAAATAACTCATGATTCACCTTAATAATATTAAAACAATACTCCACATAATCGAACTCAATTCCAAACAATTCTGTACAAAAAATTGCAAAAGCGAGTAGTCGAAGAAATAAAAATCTTACTCCTCATAATAAACATTCACGAGTTATCCTTAAGAACACCTTTCAAAATGGAACTAGAATTTCTATGTTGCGGAAAATCGGAAAAAGTAGGCAAAACGATTTCGTTTAGGACAATTGGCGTAGGAGTAGTCCTGCTACTACTATTCACCAAGAGGAACTTTCACTTGGATTACTCTGATGTACAAGACTGGGAATCACTCTGGGTTTAGATTCATTTTCTAGAAAGTTGACAAAGGCTCGTGATAACGATTCGTTCGGTGGCATATCACCGTCTCCAGCCATTGGTGATAGCAGCGAATGTAGCCAGGTGTTCTGGTGCGCCTGGTTAAGGTTGACCTTGTTATGGTCTTGCTCGTTGAAGTCGAGTACAGTCGCGATAATCTTTAATATCTGTTTCTGGTCTTTGTTGAGGTTCTTGTTGGATGTAACGAAACCTATTATGAGGTTTTTGACGAGGGATTTGTCGACTTTGCCGTCTGTCTGGCTTGTGACGGCCTTTAGTTCTTCCTCCTTATGCTGAAGCTTGTCGCTGAGGACTGAAACTGTTAAGTTTTCAATTAGAGATAGAAGATGATTATCATGAAATAGTAGTGATTGTATACGATGATCAAAATTCTGAAATGTTCAGACAAGAAATGACTTTCAACTTTTCTAGCTAACAATTTAGTGTTGTTGTGAATGATACGTTCAAACTATAGAGTATTATTATTTTTACTGGGGTCACTATGGCTTGTTTGTTCCCTACCCTACTCAGTCATGGAAATCCTAGGAGTTCCTAAGGCGTCAATGTCATGTTAAAAAGCCAGAGAGAAAGCGTAGCTTATTGTTTCTGAGATCCGAATACTGTTTGGTCCTTGCAGTTTTAAAGTTCTAAGGAAACTCTTTGAAATGATGCTTTTCCCGGAAGATTCCTTCAAAGTTTTTCTCTTCTAGTTTCTACCTTTTCCGAAAACTCCTTCTTATAGGTTTATTTGCCTGTAACACAGAAGACTTCTGGCCAGTAAGTGGCATTTGTGCTCCCTTTCTGGCTATTGTGTTAGCCTCTTATTTGTTGTTCTTCCCTTCTTCACTGAGTGTCCAACGGCACTCTTATATTGGCTTTGAGTCGATGAGTTCAGTGCTTTAATATCAGCTTGACTATGAAAAGGATAGTTATAATATCACCCCTTGATAGTTTCTTTTCAGGATTCTATTCATGCATATTAAATTGCAAGTATTTATGCCTGGAAAACACTCCAAAAAAGCCTAAAGATAGTTTCCACTTGGTTCTGGCCAGTATATTTAGCGCCTATCCCTATTGTGGTTTTAGAGCCCCCTGTGTACCATTTGAAGGTAATTACTTTAAGTTTTGTGTAGTGTATTGCTTTTACCATAGCAGCACTGTTTTTTATAACATCACTGGGTAGGTTCGCTGATGAAATGCACATATTTAGAGATCATTAGTCTATATGACCTTCAATTCTCTCATTACTTGTACCTTTAGTTTAGTTTAAAAAAAGGTTACAGTTCACTGCGACCTCAAGGTCTATTTTGCCCCCTTGCAGAGCTGTTCGGACATACCCTCACAGCTTGCCCTTCAAGTCCAGGGATCTGATAAAATCCAATATCTGTGAAGGTTCAACGAGGCTAGTTCCTCACTCTTACAAGTTCTCGCCCAAGGCATTCTCTCCTTAGGCTCGCAATTCAAAGGCATTCCGTGACTAGGTGAATGGGGGTTTCTTCCTCCTCCCCACAGAACCTACACTCGTTAGGTCCGACAATCCCATCCTCAACAGGTGCCTCCTGAGGCGACAGGGTCCTGTATGAATCCAGTGGGGAGGTGTAATTGTTCTTACCAAGATTCAGATATCTTTTGGATTTTGCTGTTATGATCTATCCCTGGCAGATTCCCGCCAGAGTTTTTCTTTCTCGGCTTTCTCCTTCTCCAGAACTCCTTCTTATAGGTACATTTACCTATACCACAGAAGGGTTCTGGGCCAATGAGTGACATTCGTGCACCCTCTTTGGCAAGTGTATTGGCTCTTCGTTTCCTTTGATTTTCGATGGCCGGGAAACCCAGATTAAAAAATACCTTATTATTCTTGCCTAACCTCATTGAGTTTGCTCTGGCACTCCCAGATCATTTTTGAGTCGATGACGTAGTATCGATGCTGTAATAGCAGCTTGACTATCTGAGAGTATGGCTATATCGCACTTCAGATAGTTCTTTCTAGATTAATATCTAGACATCTTTCAATAGATTACCTGTACCTTTCCTAGTATTTTAAGGATGGCCTCATGGCTGCTCTATTGATCAATAGATGCAGAGGAGTGTGATTATCTCGAGTGCTCTAGTCGGGCACGTTTTCATTGCTCTAGTGAAACAGAATACAGGCAAGCATTTTACTTTGTCGTGTATTTTTCATGCTTTTTTGCTCTGCCTCAGCAACCAGATTACCGCCCCCATATGTTTTTATTGGTCTCACAAGCATGACGGACATCCATCACAGTATTTAGGGTTACAGCCTCAAGTATTGCAGTTCAGTCTTCAAGTGATATCCTTACTGGTGCAAGCTATATGGCAAGAGAGTCCCAACAAAGTCTATTAATAATCTCTGTACAATCATAAGTAATTTCCACAATTATTTATACGATCATCCGTTTCCATCAATGATCCAGATCTTCGATTTATTGAATGTCTAATCAATACACTTAGGGGTTTATACTGTGTGTCACTGGAAATGGTCAATTATAGTGTGGGTAAATCAACAGAATATAAAATTCCGAAAAGAAAAAAATGATCTGTTGAAATAGAAACAATCATACTAATGAATAAAATAAACAATTGCAATCTTCAAAATAACAAAATCATACAAACTCTTTGTGTCGATATGTCGAATGTCTGACCAGAATATGAGAGTTACCCAGGAACCGATATGGTAAAAAAACCAGTACCTGAAGTAATACTCACAACCCTGAGCCTTCTGAATGCAACATGCATAATGTTATCCATGCGCTGAAAAACAATAAAGTTGAAAAAACAAATACATCAAAAAAAACATAGGGTTAGAAGTATTTTGAAATGACAGAAGAGATACTTAAATTCCTAACTTGATAATCTTATAACATAAACACTTCAATGAAATCACTAGGTAGTTTGAAACATTGGGAATTTTGAATAATTACAGAATAGATTAGCTAAGCATTGTCAATAGACAATAGAGAAAGTGATAGCAACTCTGATAGTTAAGAATATGTATTTCTTTCTTTCTCTACATTTTAAACGTTAAAACTTGCGTTGAAACATATTTTGTTTCAAATGAACATGCGACTTCAATTTCAATTTTTGTTTTCAACACTATTTAGGATGTATTCATTCAAACAAATAAGGATTCCTTCAATAATGACTTACAGTTACAGAAGAAGGCTGTTATTAATCAGTGATTTCATTACACGTCATCCTCATTAATTCAAATCAGAAAAAAAATGCTTTCTTCAATTTGAATCACTAGATCTGATCTGTCATTTCCTAATTTGTTAATGAAACAAATATAACAAAAAGCAACACACGAACAAAAAAAAAAATAAACAAAGTTAAACGAAAAAAAAACAACAACTGTGAAGAAAGGCAACTTTATTTTCAGTATCTCATTCAGTAATCTGAGTATTGAAACAACTCACAGTTACCAAATGAGATTTGGAAAACAAAGTCAAGCGTGCAAAACAAGTGTTGAGTCAACGAGCCTACCTATCCTTATTTATTTATAAACTTTACTTCGTATAATAAGTAACATATCAACATAAGATGATTAGAGTATGTTATAAAGAGAATTCGTAGTAGAATGAATGAGTAAACTAATGAAGCTATAAAAGTATCTATATCACTCAATATGTGATACAATTCTAGAGAAATAAATGATGAACGATAAGAGTAAACTGCTTTCTAATCGGAACTACCACAAGGAACTGATAATGGCCCGCTTTAATAAATGACAAATTCAAAAAAAGAGGAAGATATTATCATCAATTTAACTGATTCAATTGAAATATCATTCGAGTTGAAAAAAATATTGAAGTGCCTTATTTTCGTACATAAACTTAGAATCATATGCTTAAACTTTTACTAACTTATATCAGTAGAGCTCTATTTTTCCATCTGAGTTTTTTTAAATAAATAATTGAATTAGCCACTTTGAAAGAAGTATCAGCTACCATTAAAAATATTATAATTGAGATCGATCAGGTTCTTCAGTGTTAAAGCCTGGTGCAATGTTTCGGATGAATGTAATCAATCAGAATTGAGCAGAAAAAATACAAAATTTAAATAGATCATTCACATTCTTCCAAAAGTATATAAATCAGTGCTGTGTGTTAACTAAAGCGAAATTTCATCCGATGACATTTTCTAACAAACAAAATAACAAACAGATCCAAAATTATATATCATTCATTACAAGCAAACACCAAAAAAAATTCAAAACAAAATACGATAGAGTTCAAAATGCCAGAGTTGGTACAGTTAACTGTGATAATATCGGCTGACAATCCGGGATAACAAAAAACCCAGAATTACCAGCTGATATTTCACAAATATACCATAAAAAATCAAACATGAAATTTTTTTTAAATTGAAAAACAGACCAAAAACAGTCAACTCTTTCATCTGATGTAAATTATCAGTCCAAATAAAAAAGGGATTGTGTAAAGCTATATGAATTTACGAACATTGAGAGTTAGCCTGTACTAGGAAATGTCTTCGATGATACTGTTCAAATTCAGGAAAGAAACGATAATTTCTCAACGAAAACAAACCTAATAAATTGGAAATCGCAACAATATATACTTGTTGTGGCTATCCAGGCATCGTGGTTAGGGCATGGCCCTAACCACGGCAGGTATAGGTTCATCAACAATGCTTAGGGCTGAAACCCTTTAAGGGAAAATCTACAAGAGGGAATTAACGAGAAAAGAGGGAGTAGACAGAGAAAAAGCATTTCCTTCTAGCCATAAGACAAGGTAGGCGTTTGTTCATTTATCTGAGATTGTCAGTATTCGCTGTCATAACGATGAACAAACTCAACGTTGCCGAATGTACCCGGCTCGTCCGACGAGCTTCCGAGTTATCAGAGAACTCTTTGTTATATTGACAACATTGCGTATCAATCTGACGAGAAAATAAACAACATACCCTAAAATTCTGATATACACAGTGGATTATGCCAAATTTCACGGCCAACCGACAGCTTCGTGAACGGACTATAGCTCAAATCGAAATTTGATGAATGAACTCTGAAGGGTCGATTACATTGACATACTTACAAGCTGCTACTGAGCGAATTTAGTAGCTGATTGTAAATTCGCTCATAATCTGAGATTGTCAGTATTCGCTGTCATAACGATGAACAAACTCAACGTTGCTGAATATACCCGGACTCGTCCGACGAGCTTCCGAGTTATCAGAGAACTCTTTGTTATATTGACAACATTGCGTATCAATCTCACGAGAAAATAAACAACATAACCTAAAATTCTGATATACACAGTGGATTATGCCAAATTTTCACGGCCAACCGACAGCTTCGTGAACGGACTATAACTCAAATCGAAATTTGATGAATGAACTCTGAAGGGTCGATTACATTGACATACTTTACAAGCTGCTACTGAGCGAATTTAGTAGCTGATTGTAAATTCGCTCAGTGTAATCGTGTTCACAAGCCATCAATCTGATTGTAAAAAAGCTGCGTCTAAAGTTGAGGGCTGGGCTACTTTACACGCTAAATGGCATGTAAACAAGCCGTGTGTGTAGGTAATCACATTTGCTACTAAACAATCTGTGAGTTCTCATCTAGATCCTTGACAACGATATAAATATGAACCTCACGAGAATCGCTAGATTGTTGGCTACTCAGCGAGTAAACAGTTTTGTGTTATCATCACAATCTCACAACCAAATTCACTTGCTTCTAAATTCGCTCGGTAGCAGCTTGTAAAGTATCTCAATCTTATCGACCAATAAGCAATATTTTTTACAACCACTGGGACCACTCCACGTCTGAAAGATTAATTGGGATCAACGGTTTGGACAATATAAGATCAGTCTCTTAGAAGGAGACCAAGACATTCGTGTGAATCTAGGGAAATGTGGAGGCTGAAATATTGCCCAGAAAAAGGGCATATAAAACTTTCATACAAAAGGAACTTGGCACAGATAAGAACAATCACAAGAAGGAATTCTCCAGGTAACTCCGGTTTAGTCTTTTTGGTTAGGAAAACTCCGAAAACGCTTCGATGCGACAAAATTATGAGCTCTCTTGTCTCTCTATCGTGTCACTGTCGTCTCAGAACACCTGATGAGACTAGACATAAGCGAAAACGATGTGTGTAAATTCCGTGGAGAATAGTAAATTAACTTCGGTACACCAAAGCTGAGATTTTCCGAAAAAAGTTCTCGCTTACAATATCCTTCCTCGGGAACTCCTATCGTTGTTTCCTCAGAGTAAGAAGTTAAAATAAAGATGCCCCTACGCTTGAATAGTACTGTATTATAATCCACCAAGCAGCAAGCTCTAGAGTGAGATGGAAAGAATTTCACTGCTGCACTGGCGTGGAGTGAACAATAGGTTAGATTTTCATTTCTACAATTTCGTAATACAATGCAACATTTTGGTAATTTTTTCCATAGCTATAATTACCGGAATACCCTGAAGCAACAATAAACTGCCACCAAAATCAGTAAAAATCAGTTTTTGAACGTCATATCGAAATGAAAATGTAAACAGGCCGCATCAAGTAACTAAACACTACCTGTCGATGTGCTAAACTGACATAATCGTCTGTAAGAGACAATAGATGTTAGTATCAGAGAAGGGGAGCGGTAGACCAATTATCCCAATACGGAATAAATATACAGCTCAAGTTCGCAACGCCGGAAATATGTTCGCGTTCATAAACAGATTCTCCTTGGTTGCGTCAACAAATGCGTGAAGGCATCTCTAGGTTTACTTTTTACTCTGAGGTTGGTTCATAACGCTGGAAGAAAATTGTTTGGGATGAAGATTTTTCACCTCGGAAACCCTCAATATTCCGAGATTCACCAAGGCTCTGAAAATGGGCTGAAAACGAAGGCGAGTATCATAGACAGGTCGATATATGGGGAACAGAGTAGATCAGTTGCAGTGCACATGAAATACCCTTGGATTATGAATTTTGAATCAAGACACCCGACTTTCACCAGAAGGCAGCATATTCACCATGAATTACGTCCACGAGTTGATTTCTAATAAGATTCCTTATTGCTAAGAGTGTATCTTGTGAGGAAGAAGAAACTTCTAAAGAGAAGAACTGAATACCCTTTCATCAGTCGCCAAAGTGAAAAATGTCCTAAGCTCGAAGACATTCCACCACTGAAAATCCTTACTGTGGAAATGAATGGCGACTCTACAGCGAAAGGATATCAGCTTGGAAAAGAGACTTAGTAGTAGTAGGTCATAGTACGTGATTACACCTAACACAAACTTTTAAATCCAACCCTAGAAACTATCATATGTATATCCAGAGATATAGATAGATAAGTTATTGAGTGTGTGAAATTCAAAATAATCTTTGCAAAAAACATTCGGGTACCTACCTTCTCCTTGAGACTTGAGATCTGATTCTTCGACATTTCTAGTTGATCAGTTAATCGCAAAGCTGCTTGTAAACCTTGCTTACTTTCTTTGATCTGATTTTCTAGGTTCGCTATTTCCTTCCTTAAATCCTCTTGGATTGCCTGCTCCTGCTTCACCTGTCTCCTGATACGATCCGTTTCTCGAATGACATCCGCTTCCTTATCTGCAAATACATGATGTTAGCACCAACTGAAGAATAATAACATAAATCTAATACTATCTTTAGGGTTTTCCACTAAGAGGTGTTATTTTGAATAACCCGCTATTTCGGTAGATGTCACGTTTGAAGCTGTCATTTTTTGACATTTGACAAGTAGAAACTACGCCATTAATAAAAATGGAACAATACACGTTTCAAGAACGCATTCAAATTATTCAAATTCGCCATAAAAATGGTGAAAATTTGGCAGAGATGGTTCGTAAAACTCGAACATTTTTGAGTCATCGTGAAGCACCTTGTCGGACCGCAATAAAGAAATTGGTGGAAAAATTCGAGCTGTTGAGACGAGTTAGTGATGTGAAGTATAAAACCAGCGCACGTAGCTCAATAACAGCCGAGAATATTGCTGCTATAGCCGAAAGTGTTGAAGAACACCCAGGTTTGTCCATTTCGCGTCGTTCTTCGGAATTAGGCATTCCACAAAAGTCATTATTCTGTATTTTGCATAAAGATTGGGCCTTAAGGCTTATAAAGTTCAGTTAACACAAGAACTCAAGCCGGCCGATCATCAAAACATCGTGTCTTTGCTGATTGGGTTGTTGAAATGCATGAAAATGACCCGGCTTTCCATCGAAAAATCATCTTGAGTGATGAGGCCATTTTCAACTAGGTGGCTTAGTCAACAAGCAAAATTGTGGCATCTTGGGCTCGAAAAACCCAAGAGTTATTGTTGAAAAGCCTCTCTATCGTTTACGTGTGACTGTGTTCGTGCGGTTTTATGGTCGGCAGAGTCATTGGGCCTTACTTTTTCGAAAATGAGGCTGGAACAACAGTTACGGTGAATGGATTGCGCTATCGAGAGATGATTCATGATTTTCATGGCCCGAAATTGGATAGTATGATCAGGGGCGTATGCAACCAAATACTTTGCAACTTTTCACTTTGCACTTTTCACTTTTCAAATGAATTACGTTGCACGAAACGCATTCATAAACGAAAATTACAATGTGAAAAGTCAAGTGCAAAGTCAAAAACACTTCGCAGAATGTTAATGGGAGAAATCTTGTGCAACATAATTAATTTTCACTTTGAAATTTGTCAGAATGCGAAGTGCAAAGTGCAAAGTATTTTGGTGCAATAGGCCCATGGACAACGTTCACTTTCAACAAGAAGAAAGTGCCACACAAGCAACGAAACCATTGATCTTTCGCGGAAAAAGTTCCGGACCGTGTTCTCTCGCAGAGGTGATCAAAATGGCCATCGAGATCTTGTGATTTGACACTTTGTGACTTCTCCTTTGGGGCCACGTGAAAGAAAAGGTCTACGCCAATAGCCCAGCGTCGATTCAAGACCTCAAAGGACGTAGGGCAGCTACTTTGCGATTTGGTTATGGAAAATTTCGTTGAAAGGATATGGTCCTGTAAGCGTGGTTGTGGTAGTCATTTGCCTGATGTTATTTTCCGCTATTAACGGCATAGCTTTTTCATCATAATGAAATGAACATCCGATCATTTATATTGAAAAGGGCATTTATCTTTGAATATCGAAATAACACCTCTTATCGAAAAACCCTTCAGAAATGGAATATTAATAACGCTATTTTCAGCAATAAATGCGCAATAATTCAAAACGGATATGACATTTGACAGTATGAATATATACCTCTCTGAAACTGTTCCAAGACCAATTGGAGATTTGAAAGAGCAGCCGATTTAACGTTGTTCTCATCTTCAAGATCTAGTAGTTTCTTGCGGAACTCGTCCCTTTGACTGGTCATCGATTGCAATTGTTGCGTCAGAGCCTCATTTTGTGATTAGCTCTGATACTCACTGAAGTATATATTGTGCTGGAGTCTTTTTCTCTTTTCTCTACCTCGTTCAGTCTTGCCTGAAATATAATTTGTTCAATATTTATTTTGATACATCACAACTGCAATAACGACAAAAAATCGAGAAGTTGGTACAAAGTTAATTTTTTTTGAGCAAGAGCCCGTGAACCCCAGACCTTCGTTATTTTATAAAATCTGATGGACCATTATGAAGTTTGGGTTACTCTGGCTTTAGCAGGTAAACGGTATTAAAGGGGTGTGAGATACTGATCTAATTTCGTCAAATAATAAAGTGTGATTTTTTGATTTTACCTTCAGAATATCATTAAAAATCACGTCATTAATTGCCAGACACTTACTATAGTGGCAACTCCTTGCCAAACACCCTTAATGTTCATTAAATTATATGTAATTCTACTTACGTTATAGTATAAAAGCTGATTTTTATTTATAATACTGGGTAATAATTAGAAAATGTTTACTCATTAGCCAGACATTTTTGATAGTGCCAACCCTTTGCCAGACAAGCTTGTAGTTTAGCTGCAGGTGCGAGCGCGAGACAGTATATGTATATGAGTGGGTGCGAGTGGGACGGCATGATTACAATGCTTATGCGAATAAATTTTTTGGTACAGATTCATATAACTCTTCATTTAAGTGATCTCAAAAACATCTGAAGAAAAGACATTCGATGCTACAAATAAATAAAATTGTTAAAAAAAGAGTTTTATTTATTAATAATTTAATTTAGTTGTAGCATCGAATGTCATTTCTTCAGATGCTTTTGAGATTCACTTAAATGATTAGTTATATGAATCTGTACAAAAAAATTATTTGCATAACTCATTATAATCATGCCGTTTAACTCGCACCCACTCATTTATTCTGTCTCGCGCTCGCACCTTCAGCTAAACTACAAGCTTGTCTGGCAAAGGGTTGGCACTATCAAAAATGTCTGGCTAGTGAGGAAACATTATCTTATTATTACCCAAGTATTATATATAAAAATCAGCTTTTATAATATAACGTAAGTAGAATTACATATACATAATTTAATAAACATTAAGGGTGTCTGGCAAGGGGTTGCCACTATAGTAGGTGTCTGGCAATTAATGACGTGATTTTTAATGATATTCTGAAGGTAATACCAAAAAATAACACTATTATTTGACGAAATTAGATCAGTATTTTACACCCATTTCATACCGTTTACCTGCCAAAGCCAGGGTAACTCAAACTTCATAATGGTCCATCGTTCTTACCTGTGTTGGGAGCATACGTAGACAAGTTTTCAGCTTTTATAAAATAACGAAGTCTGGGGTTCACGGGCTCTTAGACTATTAGGAAACATAACTGGTTGGATACAGAGATAAAATGCATAGTGCGCGTCAAAATTGTGGAACAAATTCATTTTCTAAGAGGAAAAATATTTGGCAACAATATCTTGAAACAGGTCAATTTTTTATTCACTTCCATCAATTTTATCCATTTTTCAATGATTTTTGGTGCACCCTGTGCCATTCCCATTAATCCTATAAAATTTTCTAAAGAGAAAGTGTATCTTCTTTACAGGTGTGCAGAAATTTTCAAGAAATTTTTTTTTAGATTAGTTATTTCAAAGAGGTTTTTACTATGTGCATTTTGTAATGACTCGTTTACTTTGAGACGATGGTACCTGATGAAATTTGCGACCGAATGGAAGTCGACCATTACAGTTTTCTTCATGCACAACTTTCAACCCCCTCAAGTGAAAAATTAGAATGTGCGAAACAATGCGCTTCAGTTATGATCTCAATGTTATAAGTACGTTTCTACCATAGACATATAAAAGGACTAAGTTTCGTGCTCCCAACATAAGAGAGAGAGATGCTGTGAAGGATGGAGTAATATTAGTGTGGTGCATCGACTAAACTAATATTACTCCATCCTTCACAATATCGCTCTCTCATAATTTTGGAAAACTGACAGAACATAAAAATATCTAATGCGATCCAATGTTTTTATTATATGTTCTGTGCTTCGCACTAATATTATTCTATCCTTGTCTGAAGTCAATAATCTCTCTCACACGTCCTGTCCATTCTTTTATAAGTCTATGGTTTCTACTGAAGTTGAACTTTTCTATAAAATATTTCAATTCTAAGAAAGGTTTCTGACAACGCAATTTCATTAATGTTCTAATTTTTTTAGTGAGGGAGTTGAAAGGGGTTGAAAGTTGTGCATGAACAAAACTGTAATTGTCGACTTTCTTCGGTGACAAATTTTATCAGGTAGGTACCATCGTCTCAAAGTAAATGTGTCATGAAAAAGTGCACATACTGAAAACCTCTTTGATGTAACTAATGTTAAAAAAAATTCTTGAAAATCTCTGCACGCTTGTAAAGAAGATACAAAGACCTTGCCAGAAAAAGTAAAACATGACCACTTTCCTTATTTGAAAAATTTTATTGGTTGATGGGTATGGCACAGGGTGCAACAGAAAGCCTTCAAAAATGCATAAAAATTTGGTGGAAGTGAAACAAAAATTGACTAGTTTCAGAATTTCATTGCTAATTATTTTGTTCTTAGAAAATGAATTTGTTCCATAACTTTGACGCGCACTGTATAATTGACAGTTGCCTTAATCGAGATTGCCATTATCAACACGTTGCAGAAACATGAGCATAAAAAAAATTTCGACTGCTGTCATGTGGGAAATACAAGATATTCAGCAAAACTATTCAATTATTGTTATTTGTGAATGTTATGGAACAAGAAATTGATGTTTTCAATAGCAAAGCATCTAATGTTAATTTCGATTGATACAGTAGCCATTAAAAGTGTTGACATTTCCCTCAAAATCTAAATATCGCAATGAAGAAAAGAAGTAAATGTCCCGTAAGAAAGAGACAACATCTGTAAATTCAAATGTTGACGAGTCAATGCACAAGGCGTGACAAAAGCTTTATTTAATTGTTGTTGATCAGTTGATCACTCCTTTGAATATCACGAGACAGCATATCGACTGTTATGTTTCCAAGAACCAAAGACCAAAACAAAACGCAACAATCTCTTTGATATGGATTCCAGAACACTCTGGAATGAAGGGACACGAGGATGCTGATGATCTCGCATGGAAGAGTTCATCGACTCCTTTTATAGAACTAGAACTCTTCCGCAGCAAAGAAAAAATCCTTGAAAAATAATTCATAAGAACGGAGTAGACCATTCAGGCCTAGAGCACTCAAAAAATGTATCGGAACATTCAATACTTGAACATCCCAAACTGCCTCGGAATTCAACAAGAATAGAATGCGCCTTCTCATAGGGTTCCTCACAGGTCACGGTCGTCTCAAGAAACAGCTAAGTAAACTGGGTTTGGCCAAAAAAGATGAGTGCAGATTATGCCAGAGCCTTTCGGTGAAAGAACTTCTCAAATGTTTGAAACATAGATAAATTGAAAATAGTAATCATCGATAGAGTCTTACAAGTAGTCTTAAATGTAGAAGTTTTTCAATAGGATGTTGTCTCTGAGGGATATGGGAAACTGACGAAAAAGATGAGTGCAGAATCTGGTAGAGCCTCAAGCACTCCAAAACATTCCTCGAAACGTTCAATACAGAGAGATCTCGAACTTTCTTAGAATTCAACAAGATAAGGCTGCGCTTTCTCACAGGGTTTCGCCTGGGTCATTGCCGTCTCAGGAAACAGCTAAGAAAAGTGGGTTTGACCAAAAACGATATATTAAGATACTGACAGAGCCTTTTGATTCTCAAACACTGCAAAACACAAAACCTCGCGAAACGTTCGATACAGAAAGACCTAGAGCTTTTTCGAATTAAAAAAAAATGTTACACCTTTTCACAGGGTTTCTCACGGGTCACTGCCGTCTCAGGAATCAGTAAAGGAAAGTGAGTTTGATCGAAAACGAGGAGTGCAGATTTTTCCCAAACGTTTAATACAGAAAGATCTGGAACTCTTTTTGAACTTAACAAGTATAGGCTGTACCTTCCCAAAGGTTTTCTCACGGATCACTGTCGTCTCGGTAAACAGTTGTGGAGGAATGGGTGTGACAGAAAGCAGTAGGCCTTTTCGGATACTTACTAGGGTTAACTCGATCCCTAACCTTCGCGTTCGTTTACCAAATCCGAACATACAACCCGTGTTCGGAAAGTGCGGTGCTATCAACTCGATCTCTGACTCAGGTTGATTTATCGTAACCCTCCACAAAGGTCGTATAGTTATCGCATGCGCACTGCAGTTTAATTTTGTATTTGAAAAAGGCGGGAATATCTCTTTTCTTAGTAATTTCATATATTCTATTCCTAAAAATTATGGAAAGAGAAGAGAATTTGGCTCAATGTAAAATGTGTGGTTCGATGAGCCGAGAAAATAATGTGAAACATCTTCTTTATAGCTTTGTATGCAGATCTTTCTGCGTTAAAGCTAAACCTTCCTTACTTCTTCAACATAGGTTCCCAAAAATTACATTTAACATGCGAGGGCACACCAGAAATTATAAGAAATATTATACAGAAGCCAATAAATGCAACCAAAGCTAGAGACAATCCGAAAATAAACTGGAACTGAAAAAATAAATCCATAAAATATTTGGTTATGTTATTGATACGACTGTCACTTCAAATCCTCAACCTGATGTGTTCGTAAACTTAGAACCCGGGTCCGTGATCCGAGTAGATCCCCAATGGATCGAGTTAGTAACCCTGAGTAAGTTTCCGAAAATGCCTAATGAGTGCAGAAGCTAAGATGTTACCGCACGATTTTTCTGTAAGACATATTAGAATGGACGGATTTGTCACAGAAGGAATAAATGATACTTTACTCACTTGTAATAATGCAATTTTCTGTTCGGACTGCAACAACTCCTGGGTGTAATGCTCTTCAACCTCCATCAGATGGCTCTGCAACCGTTCCAACTTCTTGGAGAGACCAGCCTCCTTCTCAGACGACATAGATTTCTCATTTTCCGTTCTTTGTTGTTCCTCGAGCAAACTTTGTGCGATCACATCGCATTTCTGTCTCAAGAAATCAACCTGGTCCTTGAGTTTTTCTATCTCTCTTCTTTGGCGGTGAGAGCCTCTGCTGGACATGAATTCTTCCTCAGCATATCTATTTCAGTCTCCATCTTGATATTTTTTCAGTTTCTTGTTTGAGGATTTCGGATAGACGTTGTATTTCAGCGTGGTATGTTAAAGTTTCCTGATGTTTAGTTTGAACAATTGCTATAAGCTCGTTTCTGGATGCCATCAAGTTTTGGAGTTCTTCGTTAGTTCCAGATTCTGTAGTTTTATTCTTGATTATTTCCAATTCTGAGAGCAATTTCAAATTTTCTTCTTGAAGATTCTTCAACTTTCCCTTCACCTGATTTACATTCTCAGTGATTCTAGATAAATCAGATTCTTCACCATGGGGAAGTATTCCATCGAACAAAGAGTTATAAAGTGTTTTAAATGCTTCATTTTCGTCTTTGCGTTGCTCTACATCTTGTTCCAACTTAGTCTTCTCTATCATAATCTTATCAATTTCGCTTCGAAGTTTCTCACACATCTCCTGTGTTTCTCGAACTTTCAGTTCGTGTTTTACTTCACTTTCCTTCAGTTCTTGGAGTAAGATTTCATTGGAATGTTTTATCTGTGTTAATTCTTGTTTTACAATCTTAAGTTCTTCATCATTTCTCGAATCCTCTTGTCTTTTCGATTTCAAAATTCGTTTTCCGAAACCAACAGATCAATTCTCATCTTGTGTTTTTCTATTTCTTCACTCAGTGTTTCTAAATTTACATTCATTTCGCTGAATTGGTATTCAGTAGTTTCGAAATCCTGCCTCATTTTGTCGATCACGGCTCTACAATTGTCTCTTTCACTTTCTGTAGCTCTCAGCTTATCCTCAAGTTCTTCAATAGCCTCTTTTAGCTGATCCCTTTCTTGCTTTATAAGTTTCAGATCTCTTATTAACTCTTCATTAGAATCCACACCCTTAATTTCTTCGATAATTTTATCGTTTATCTGTTTGTTCTCGATTTCTTTTGAGCCAACAATATTTCTAACTCTTCTATTCGTTTGATGTCATCATCTAGTTGTTTCTCCATGGAAGCTACATTATCTTCGTTCGATTCGAATATTGTTTGTAATCCAGTTTCTTTCAGTTCGTTCAGTTTACTAATAAGGAGTTCGTTATTCTTCATCAATTCGGAGCATTCTTCTTCTATATCTTTTATTTCTTTAGTTTTTCTGGATAATTCTTGTGTCAACATTTCGGAATTATGAACCAACCTTTCGATTTCTTCGTCCCTATCAATTTGTGCATCATTTTTATTGTTGAGTTTTGTTTCTAACTCTCCAATCTTTTGTTGAAAACTATAAATAATGTCATTAATATTTTGGATAGTTTTGGAGAATACTTCTGTTGTAACCTCAATATTATCAAAATGATCTGGAGACGATTGTTCCTCAGATAAATAATCCTTGAATTGTTCTCTGAAGATGTGGAAAAAGTGCTTCAAACCAGCTTCCTGATTTTCAATTCCTTTTTCTTCAATCATAAATTTATTTGAAAGTTCTTCCTGCAATTTTGATATTCGTTCTTCATAGTGCTTGATGATATTTTTATTTTCAAATTTTGATTCTTCTAGATTTTGCTTGATGTTTTGAAGATCCGAATAGTTCTTTTCCACTTCTTTTATATCTTTCTTCGCTTTATCTAACTCATTTTCAAGTTCATCGATTCTTTTTTATAAACCATTGATGATTTGTGTTACAGGATTCTTCCATGTTTTTTTCCGATTTTAACTTCTCTAATTCGAACTGAAGTTTAGTCATTTCTTCCTCAAATTTTTCAGTTATTATTTTATTTTCTTCTCTCGAACGAATAATTTCTTCATTAAGCTTTTGAAGTTCAACTACATTATCTCCATTTTGTCGTTCTTCGATTTTTACATCATTCAATTCATTAAGTTCATGAATGGATTCATTCGTAACTGAGTGTTTATGTTTGAAGTCTTCTAATTCACTTTTAATTTGTTCTATTTCAATTTCGTATTTTTCTTTAGTTTTATTATCTTGAGTTGTTGTCTGAAGTGCTATTTTGAGTGCTTTATTTTCCATTTTTAGTTCGTCTACACATGAATTCAACAAAGCTAATTTCGAAACGGATTCTTCAATATTTTCTTTTTCCTTTTGTGATGTTTCTAGTGTGGCGATCTTCGATTTCAATTTAGAATTCTCCTGTTTCAATAGATCATATTTCGCTTCAAAATCGATATCATCTTTTTTGGAATTATCTGAAGGTTTTTGCTGATTCAATTCCTCAAACTTATTTTTTAGTTCGTTAATTTTTTTCTTATAGCCGTTTTCAGCAAGAGCTAATTTATTATATTTCATATTAAGAATTTCATATTTCTCTGTTACTATTTCTAATTCTTCGCTGAGCTTACTCTTCATTTTCACAAGTTCTTCGGTGTTTTGCTGGTGGTTTTGATCAAGTTGATCCAAACTTGCTACAAGGTCTCGGTTCTCGTTTTGCAATTCCTGGATTTTCTTTTTCAAGTTGGTAATAGTTTCGTCGGTTTTGAGTTGGTCAGTTTTGGACTCGACAGCAGACCAGGTCCATGAATCTTCAACGCCATATTCATTGCCACTTGCCTGTAACAAAAATCGTCAATGAATACTCACATTCTCGACAATAAAACGATCAAATATATTCCCAAATGCATTATTTTCATCGGACATTATTGAGTTATGAAGGTTGAATAAAAGAGGTTAGATAGGCTTATGTTCATGTCCTTGAACATTTTGAAGAAGATATCTAATACAAAATGAACTTAAATATTCCTAATGGCACGAGAACTTGCTTTCGTTCCGAAATATTAACAACTTGTATATAATTTGAAAGGTAGTCAAATGAGCATTTTCAGTATGTTAAAATGTAGGATGGATTTCGCTTGTGACTGCATTGAGCAATGTTTATACAACTATCCAATTCCTTACTTAAAATGTCAAGTAATTTATTTTTTATTAAATATTGAATTTGCGATTTCCATACTCAATTTCAAACTTAACCCCACGATGACGTATGAGAAAGCATTATTAGGGGGGATAACGATTCACAACAGGATGGCTAGTTGGCCTCGTTGTTGACTGTGATTCAAAATTCAATCAATGTAATGAATGCTAACGCGTACGTCACACTCAATCGCCAATTCTAATCATTCGAATTAGCTAACTTATTTCGGTGATCTCAATATATTTTTTTAAACTCGACAACGAATCAGAAAACAAAGAATCGCTTTGACTTGAAGGTCCATTATTTCTAAGATCCTTTTTTGGAATGCATACTATATCGTTTTGCTCAAATGTCTGTAACTTTCATATTTTGAGCCGAAAATGGTTTCAAATGATAAAGTTCGACCACCTGGTAATTTCGGTTCCCGAATGCCTCGGTTAAGTTCGTTAACCAGCCAAATCGTACGGGTGTTCCATAAAATATGACCATTCAAAGTTTTGTTCCTCATATCTCAGACAAAGTAAACGAACAGTAATTAAGTTTTGCGACCACATGCTAGATTCTTATAATAAGACTCATGCAAAATTGTATGGCCATGGCTTTAAAGACAACCATAGAAAATTCAATGGGAATATTGAAAAGAAAGAACTTCATATTTTCATAACAGGATATCCGATTCAAGTGAAATTTATTTTGTAAATGATATACTGAATGTTAATTCAGAATTTGAAAAGGATTGCATAATTAAAACCATAGAAGTAATTTTTTTCAATTATTGATTAACATATTTAGTTTTTTGAAGAATAATTTCCAGAATATAATTCCGATCATGCTGAGATTTTGAATTCATATACTTAGCATGAATCTCCTATAAAAAAAATTGGGGTAATAGCAGTTTTGTTCCACCAATGAAAGCTCAAGGCTTTTCTTGAATTTTGTATGCAATAAATCGATATGACTTTCTGAGGGTCATTATTTCTGGAATGATTTTTTCAGGAAATCTCCATTATCTTTCAGTATACCTTATGATATAGAGAGTTTTCCAATGAGAGGTGTTATTTTGATATTCAAGAAAAATGCCATCTTTCAATGTGAATGATCTGATGTTTATTTCGTTATAAAGAAGAAGCTATGTCGTTCATAGTGGAAAATTACATCAGGCAAATGACCACCACCACCACGCTTAAAGGACCATATCCTTTCAATGAAATTTTTCATAACCAAATCGCAAAGTGGCTAACCTATGTTCTCGATAGCCTACGAATTCCATCATTGAGGGCTTGAAACGACGCTGGGCTATTGGCGTAGACCTTCTCTTTCACCGTGGCCCCAAAGGAAGAAGTCGCAAGGTGTTAAATCACAAGATCTCGGTGGCCAATTGTGATCACCCCTTCGAGAGATAATACGGTCCGGAAAGTTAAACGACCCAATCAACAAAGACACGACGTTGTTGATGATCGGCCGGCTTGAGTTCTTGTGTTAACTGAACTTTATAAGCCTTAAGACCCAAATCTTTATGCAAATTACGGTGTAATGACGTTTGTGGAATTCCTAATTCCAAAGGACGACGAGGAATGAACAAACCTGGGTTTTCTGCAACACTTTCGGCTACAGCAGCAATATGCTCGGCTGTTCTTGAGCGACGTGCACGGGTTTTATTCTTCACATCACTAACTTGTCCCAACAGATCGAATTTTTCCAAACAATTCCAATTCCAAATTTCCCGACAAGGTGCTTCACGACGACCCAAAAATGTTCGAGTTTTACGAACAGCCTCTGCCATATTTTCACTATTTTTATAGTGAATTTTAATAATTTCGATGCGTTCTTGAAGAGCGTATCGTTCAATTTTTATTAATGGCGTAGTTTCCACTTGTCAAATGTCAAAAAAGGACAGCTTCAAACGTCACATCTACAGAAATAACGGGCTATTCAAAATAACACCACTTATTGTAAAACCAAATTTTCAACAATTTCGTAAAAGTTCTCTGTAAACGTGTGGGGTACCATCGACCTATACAGTGTGTTTGGTCATGAGTTGCGATAATTTAAGGTCATCAAATATACCTAATATTATCGACAAAAACACCCAAACTTGGAAGTTTACCCCCTTAGTTTTGGAGTAGCCCCCATTTAAAATTTACTTTTTTATTTCGTTGCCCCTTCCAAATAAAAAAATATATATTATAACAATATAAAAACATTCAACTTGAAAACGCATAAAAAATTCTTTAAAAAAGTTCATAGTGAAAATATGTACTCATTTCTCAGTAAATCCGCAATAGTACAAGAACAAGCACATTAAAGTATATTTTTTTCAATGATTTTACACGCAAGGACACAAGCTACAAAACAACACTAACATCATTTCTGTAAGTTACATGATTTGAGAGTTATTGCTGTTCGAACATGACCCTTATGAAAATTGATAAAATAAAAAAAAACCTCACAACTTTACTATCGATAATTTTCAATGATAAACAAACAAATCAATCATAAAAATTGCTCAAAATGGCCGCCTCTGCTCTGTAGACATCAGTGGCCTGCATGACGACCTGTCTTGTGTCTTTTGCTCGCGTAGTGATCATGTTCGAGCAGCAATAACTCTCAAATTATGTAACTTACAGATATGATGTGAGTGTTGTTTTGTAGCTAATATCCATGCCTGTTGAATTATTGAAAAAAAGTTATACTTCAATGTGTTAATTCTTGTACTATTGCGGATTTACTAAGAAAATCAGTACATATTTTTGCTATGAAATTTTTTAAAGAATTTTTTTATGGCGTTTTCAAGTTGAATGTTCTTATATTGTTATGCTTCAATGAAAGGTGGTAGTATCATCTTTCAAAAAAATTTTTTTCACATCTGTAGGACCTTTATGTCCAAAGGAATCGATATTATTTGGAAGGGTCAATGGAAAAAAAGTAAATTTAAAATGGGGGCTACTCCAAAACTTAGGGGGTAAACTTCCAAGTTTGGGTGTTTTTGTCGATAAAATTAGGTATTTTGATGACCTTCAATTATCGCTAACTCATGACCAAACAACAAAATGGGTGAATTTAGGAGTTCCTAGGTACTAAAATTTGCAACCGGAATTGACGATAGGCAATATCTTGAAGAACAGTGCACGGTATGGAGGCATAACGAGCGTCGTAATATGGCGGTCGATTTGATAAGAAAAGCGATAATGTTAATGTAGATAATTCCTTTGTGTGTGTGTGAATGAACAATTGGGGACAAGGAAGTAACGCGTTATTAAGGTAGAATAATATATTCCAGCGATCGTTCGTTACTTATAACAATAAATAAAATTGGAATATGCGAAATGAGTTCGAGATAACACGAATTCGATTAAGAACCAGCATATTATCGTAAATGTTGAATAGGAACTCTTTTGAAATGAAGAGTGCTTATTGTTTCAGGTTATCAGCTAAATATATTCGAAAAAAAAGTCGCGGAAAATCCACCATCCAAAAATTCTAATTTGTTTTGAGATCTGCAAGTTCGTCAATAAAGAAGTCAAAAGTAAACCAAATAATTCGAAGGAAATATAGGGAGTTTAATATATGTAGAAACCTAACAAAGGAAACAAACGATTTTGTCAAAATCAAATACTATTTATTCTTCAACATCAAAATTTTTAGTTGGATAGACTAAGTCCTACGATTTTCCAACATTGCGATGCTTGAATAGTAAGATTTGTCAATGTCCCCAAAATATGCCTTAGTTTCCCATTTGACCTCTTCATTCGTTTCAATTTTTTTCCTGGAGCCATATCATCAAGTTTGGAAACAGGTTATAGTCGCTAAATCTGAAGAATACGGGGTATGGGAAAGCAATTGAGGCATAGATTTTGGCCATCGTTTTCATAAATTTTCGAGCTGGTGCATTGTCTTGCAAAAAGAAGAATTTTTCTTCGATAAATGTGGCCATTTTTTGCGATAATGACCTTCAATCGGTCTAATAATGCACAGTGATAGTCGCTTTTGATTGTTTTTCAACTAGTCGTGACAATAACCTGTATAATCCAAAGAACAGACGCCCTAACCTACAATCGTTCAATAATTTTTACTCGAAAACGGTTAGAGATACGAAAAAATTACAGCAGTCAAAAAAGTTTCTAAATTGAACGAAGATATCAAAAACTTCTCGCTGATCAGTGGCGTACCGCATAAAGTTTGAGAGGGAAAAAGGAGACATGGCTCGGAAAAGAAAATACCCCGTAGATTCTAATTATGATTCAGGAAGTGCAATGATGAGACTGTTGGAAATAGCTCGCATTTCAAATTTTGGACGGAATATCTCGAAAACTGCAGGAGTTATGAAAAAAAACAATCTTCTAGAAAATTTCCACAACCTGTAGTTCCGTAACAAAGTTTTGCGGACCCATGTTTATATGGACTTGAATATATGTACGTAGATTCATCCCCTTAAGTTGTGACATACTATCATTAAGATACAGTACCAACGAAATTTTTCTTGCTAGAATTGAAGAATTCAATACAAATTTTAAAACCAAATAGTCGAACCTTACCCTCATTGTTATATGAAGGCAACATTTAGAATTTGACGATTTGTTTTGTTTTTGCGATACGTATACGACTCCCACACAAATATTCAGTTGAGGTGTACGTACCTACACCAAGAAATGGATTGTTTGGTCTACGCTTACATGTCACGAGTATTTCATAATTCTTGCATTCGAAGTGTTGATTCACACTGATAAAACTAGGAAGATCTGCAATTTTTTTTCTGAAATTTTTTTCATTTCGTTAAAGTTTAATACTGTTTGGGAGTTTCCAAGGAATATTTTATTGATTAAGTAAACCCTTCATTTATTAACGTTAAACCATATGTCCCTGTTCTATGTAATATTATTGACATATATAGTATATAACATTACTAGCAAGGTAAGAGGGTTTTTACTGGCGAATGGAGGATATAATTGACGAGCCGCAGGCGAGTCAGTTACCTCCTTGAGCCAGTAAAACCCGTTACCTTGCGTGTATTGTTTTATATTTTATTTGTTTCTCGTTTGTGAAAAGATGAGATGAATTCCAAAAAAATCTCAATAATTTGTCGCAAATGTCGTAAGCTATTTATGATTATTTATGACATCGGAAAATTATGACAACTGTCAGTGGCTTTACGAGAGGGAAGTTATATTTGCTAATTTCTGACGAAAAAGGCCAGATCCAAATGAAACAAGGTATGAATATCGTTTTTTAATACTTTTATAACGTTTATTACTAAAAAGATTTGTTCCAGGAATGAAATTAGAAGAATAAATGAAATTAGAAGCAAGTACGTGAAAACGAAAGCGAATAGATACGAATAAAACAAACTACGAATATCGTTTTTGAATAGTTTGAGAACGTTTATTGAGAAATACATTGTTCCAGGAACTCTGAGATTAAAAGAATAAATTAAATTAGAAGCAAGTACTTGACAACTTTCAATGTAAATAATACTACTAACTTGTAAAAGTTTTACAAGTTAACTGTCAATTTTACAAGTTAACTGTCAATTTTACAAGTTAGTGACTTGAAAAAATAAACTTCCTTGATTAATATTGTGTTTTTGGAAACTGACGTTTACAAATGAGAAACAAATAAAATCATTGACGGCTTCACTTACATCAATAAAAAATCCCTTGGAACCTCCCAAGCAGTATAAAACATTCAAAGAATATGAATGAGAACAAAATCGAAAAATATACGCTATTATGTGCAGTCGCTATCCTTAAGTAATCTCTAACACACACTTATTGACACTACTGCAAAATCTCGCGCCAAATATTTAATGATGGCGTTTTAAGAATGAGAACTTGAGGAAATAGTACTCGACCCAAATAGAAATAAACATTCTGAAATGTGTGGATACAGATGAAAAAACCCTAGATAGCGCCAACAGTTCATTACGGTCCATAGAGATAGAATAGAGAAGAGACGCTATGATATACAATTGATTAAGGAAAAATGGAACCACTGGGCGGGGCTTATATATTACCAATATGGCTGAAAGTTCAGGGTTGAATTAAGTTGCCAGTTTTTCTGTTTACGAATTTCACCCAAAAAATACGACGTGTTGGCTCTTTAGGAATCCTGCTCAAATAAGGTCAATTGAATATCAAATAAACAATTTTTCTTCGGGCGATAATATGCATAATAAAAAGATATCAGATTACCAAGACATACTAGCAAAAATTTCGAATGCGGATCTGTTCAGTACTCATCCCTACCTGTGATATGTTTTTCCTCTAATTTTCTTCTTATCTGTCCCTTCCCTGCTTGTAGAAAGCCATACAGCACACGATATTTTTTATTATTGTTTATTAAGTACGAGAAATCTCAATTTAACTTGAAAAAGTTAAAAAATCACCATTTTCAGAAAAAATTGTCAAAATTCGACGTATATCAGTAATACGGCGGATCTGATATCACTTTCATTTCATCGATAGCAACTCTATACTATTCTATCTCTATGATTACGGTATATATGTACCAGTGTCAATAAATATCAGGGTGTCAACAATTGAACATCTTACCCTATGTCTACAACAAGGTCTCTTTAGCCAGGTTTCCTGGTCACTCAGGAATCGAAGGAAATGAAGAGGCTAACACACTAGCCAGCAAGGGGCAGGAATGCCGTTTCAGAACTACACTCACCGGCCACCAGGAGTGGTTTCAAAGTTAGGGTAAAAAAACTGATTTTGTTGCAATCTCTGTAAAATTACTCACGCCGAGTTTTACTAAAATGGAGATTGATCAAGGATGAACATACCAGACTACATTAAAACCTACGGATTTGAACCAATCAGAGCAAAGTAGACAATTTGAAATTTGACAGACAGATAATTCTCGTAAACGTAAACGTCAGATTGACATGTAAACAAGCTCGCGAAAGTTTCGGTTGTTCTTCATTTCAAAGTTATTTGGAACTTGAATTTATTAATAACTGAATACTGAATTTGATTTCCAGCACAGTTCTTTTAGTTCTAAATAATTACCTAGTAATTTTCTATAGTTCGAACTGTTCGAATTAAATCTTTTTCGATAATGATATGAAAAATGGGCAATCGGTGTTATTGACTTGAAAGGTAAGTTGATCCCTAATTACCATTATTGAGAATCCCTCTAAGTATTGATTTTATTTTCAGATTTCACTAGTTTTGTCCAGCATTCCAGGAAAAACATGCCATAATAATCAGAATAATGACTCCCAATAAGAGAAGAATATGCACATAAAGAATTCATCTGTTTCTACATATCATACATTTTAGCATGTAATTAATATACCTAATTTATGAATTTTCTTTATTTGATGAACCTCTTGTGTAGGAGTCATTCTAATCGAAAGTAGTAGGTATGAGTACAATTCTCTCAAAATTTTTTTCAGAATGGAAGTTCAGTTTATAAATCAGGTATAATTTCTTATGATTTTGATAAGCCTTCTGTGCAGTAGTTATTCTAATTTGAAAGTATTATTAGTATAATTCTACCAGTCAATATTTTTGCAGAAGAGAGGTTACTCGTTAAATATTAAGACAAGATTTAGTGAACTTCACTATTATTTACAGAAGTACCAAAACAATAATATTTTATGAATTATCATCTGTATAAAGGATTTATAATGAGTTCAACATTATGTGACCTTTCTGTCATAAACTAGTTCAACCTGTTTAGTTTTATATTCCCTTCGGTGTATCCCTTCAGCATTCGTGCTTTAGGAGCCTTGGTATCTTTGCTGGATAAGTCCAGCAATCGTTCACTAAAAACAAATATACACTGTTCTTTCTTACTATAATATTTTCCATTCAATCGAAAGCACTAAGGAATTATTGCTCATAGTCAAATTTTAAGAAATCCACATTGTTAGAATCTACCAAAGGTTTCATTTTGGAGGCAGACTTAGAATCAGATTACTCTTCTAATTTTTTGTATTGGATTAATATTCAAATGGGTAATCTTATCGACTTATCAACAGTTCTGTTTGAATGAGCAATATAATATCTGGTACCTGTTGTTCGAGAATTTAGGCCAAAATCAGTAGAAGCATTCAAACTCAACAATGAGCGTTCAAAATTCTTAAAAGGGTACTTAATATACATAGTAGTAGGTTGTTATGGTTATGATTCATATAAATCATTTGATTATAAATGATAATATTCCTCTTCAGTTGTAAGACATAAAAGTGAATTACCTAAATTAGCAATGAAATGTATTTTGGCTTTCTTTCTGAATAAATGTTGAAAAATGATCAAATTGATAATTTTCATGAAATCTTATATCTATTCTTTCCTTTGTCTAAGATTTTTTCAGTCAATCTATATTCATTTAGTTAAGCTCCTCAAAAACATTTGTGCGATAAATCATTCTGTATTAATCAGCAATCGTTCACCTGTTTCATAACAGCATTTACTCATGTAAATTCTTCATCTTACTTATCGATATCCTTTAAATCAGAGTTTTCATACGACAAGATAACTATTTATATGCTAGGCGAAGACTAAGAATCAAGTAATCCAATTTCCACTTTATTATACTTTTATTACACTTGCTGAAAAAGAACTGAACATATTGAAACTGATCCATAAAATAACACAATTTCTAAATACTCTTCGAATTTGTAGTTGTTGAAATTCCATCCGTCAAAGTAATACATAAGTGGAACATTAACTTCATTGTTCTGCATTTTTTTCATTTTTATTCATTGCATGTTTTTCCTGGTGTGCTGGACAAATAAGAAGTAATCTGAAAATTGAATCAATACTCTAATAGGTTTCTCGTTGATGGAAATTAGAGATGAAGTTACCTTTGAATCAAGTAGGAAAGTCAACAACGATTTTCCTATTCCCATATCTATGTTGAAAACGAAATAATTTGAACTAAAGCAAATTAACACAAGCCCTTGAACGCTCAAATGAAAATTTCGAGCTGCAATCTTTAAGAATTAGAATCTCTTGAACAATTTTAACAAATAACTCGACTTTCGCATACGTCAATCTGACATCTGATGAAAATGTAAACAAGCGTGGTCTGTCAATTTTCAAATCGTCAACTTCGTCCTGATTGGTTCAAAATCCGTAGGTTTTAATGTAGTCTTGAACATACCTACAATTGAGAAAAATTCAATCGAATCGGACTTGAAATAACATATTTATGAATTAAAAACTTCATCGAGTTTTGAGTGGATCGATTATTTTGCCGGTGAGTGTAGAAACTCCAAAAGTATTTGTATCTCACTATACAAATAAGTTACGTCTCTTCTCTGGCTTTCTGACAAGACATTGTCGCCTTAGGAACATATGATGAAATTTGGCTTAACAGAAACAGTGTGTATAGATTCTGAGGAAAGAGAAGGAAACTCCTGTTCGCTTAGTTCCAGAATGCTGGCCATTGAGAGCCTTCACAGAGAATGTCTTTGACAGAATTCACAAGAAGGGCAATTTTGCCTCTTTGAAGCCCTCGAAGATATTGAAGTTCATTGAAGCTCTGGAACTGGAAGCAATCTGTGATGCATTTGTGAAAATAGCTCCTGTGGTGGCATATATTCAATGACTTCAAGATAACCCCCTAAAGGCCACCTTACACGGTCAATATTATTGATTCAATATTATTGACGCAATATATGATGAAACGGCAGCCCTCACACGATTCAATAATATTGTCCAATAAAGTGTCAGTTTCAAGTGTGAAGTCAGGAGCATGGATCTATCGTTTAATGGGATCTGCTTTGGTTCTGAATAAGAGGAACAAATGGAAGCAGAGAAAAGTGTGGTTGAAAAAATGGTTAAAAAACGATCGATCGAGTCATTTTCCATAGAACTGGGCATGGACTAATATAACTGAAAAACAGTCATTATTGAAAATTATTACCACACCTCAATGATTACTAGTATGCGCCCAGATCTACGTTGTCGTAGATTCGCCTTTCCCCGCCCGATGCGCCCGCGGCCCCCTCCAGCTAGATGTAAACACACCACTCACCTCTTTACACATTAAAATAATTTTATTTCTTATTTATTTCTTCTTTTTTATCTTGCGAACACTTTCGCTTTTTTTCACTATCAGTTTCCATCTCGAAAGGGGGGAAAAACACAATTTAAGCAAACACCCTCCACGGCGTCTCCAGAATTACTGAAATTTTATTGCACAATATTCTGTTTAACCCCTCACACGGTGTCAATAATATTGACGGCGCCTCAATATATTGGCGGAACTGCATAAATATCAAATCGATTTGATTCTTCTCAATATTATTGCCATCAACATTATTGTTTCAATGCACTCCTTATACGTTCAATATATTGATCATAACGATATTGCTTCAATAATATTGACGCAATATATGGTAAAAAACGGCAGCCCTCACACGATTCAATAATATTGTCCAATAAAGTGTCAGTTTGAATTGTGAATTCAGAAGGATGGATCTATCGTTTTTAATAGGATCTGCTTTGGTTCTGAATAAGAGGAAAAAGGAGGCAGAAAAAAGTGTGGTTTAAAAACTGGTTAAAAAACGACCGAGTCATGGACATGGGGAATTGCTTCGAGAACTCAACGGTGAGCCAGATGACTACAAAATTTTTTTTAAGAATGGATGAACAACTTTTTCAACAACTTGTTGCACACTCGTTTCACCATTTATAATAACAAGATACGATTATGAGGAAGGCTATTTTACTGGCGGATCGACTTGCAGTCACATTAAGTTTCTAGCAACTGGAAATAGCTTTGAAGATTTGATATTTTCGTCTCGCATTGCTGCAACAACAATAAGCGAGATAGTTGAAGAGACCAGTGATGCACTGTGTTTGAAAAACACAATTAAGCAAACACCCTCTACGCTTACGCGGCGTCTCCAGAATTACTGAAAGTTTATTTGCACAATATTCTGTTTACCCCTCACACGGTGTCAATAACATTGACGGCGCCTCAATATATTGGCGAAACTGCAATAAATATCAAATCGATTTGATTCTTCTCATATTATTGCCTTCAATATTATTGTTTCAATGCACTCCTTATACGTTCAATATATTGATCAATAACGATATTGCTTCAATAATATTGACCGTGTAAGGTGCACTTAAGTCTATTGTCGTTTAATCGCAAGAGCGGGGAGGATTCAAAGATTGAACAAAATTTATTGTTCAATGTTCAAATTAAGATGGAACCGTTAATAATATGATTATTTTGTTACTTAGCTGAATAAGTATTTCACTAATGAACGGTATTCTTTTGGAGATATACCTACAGTGCGCTCAAAATTATGGCAAGAAATCCTGAACAGGTCAATTTTTGTTTCACTTTTACCAAATATCTATCCATTTTTGAAGGATTTTTGTTGTACAACGTGCTATCCCCCATCAGCCTCTAAATTTCTTGAATATGGTCAGTGGGTCATGAGGTACTTTTTTGGTAAGGTCTTTGTATCTTTTTTAAGAGCCGTAGGCGAGCAGAAATTTTGGAAAAGAATTTTTTTTAATCAGTTCAAAGATGTTTTCAGTATGTGAATTTTGTCAATGAATTTTAGGATGGCACAGGGTGCAACACAAATCCTTCAAAAATTGCATACAAATTTGGTGAAAGTGAAACAAAAATTGACTTGTTTCAGGATTTTGTTTTGTTGTTGTTTTTATTTTTCTTCTGAAAGAATGAATTTGTTCCATAATTTTTTACGCGCACTGTACATCCAAAAATAAGGTGGAATTACACCTTCAGTCGATAGATAAACAGGCTATCGTTCGGAATTTAGAACCTACAATAATTACTTTCCACAACAAACTGATTACCTATATCAAATGCATACAAACGAATTTACGGTGAAACGTTGACCATGACTTATTTCACGAATTCCCCTAGTATGTTGTTTCAGAATAATTTATACCAATATGCAAAGAGATTAAGTTTGTTTATCTGTTCACTTATATCAGAAACTAATGGACATATGAAAAAATTAGGAAAGCCCTGAGAGGTGCTTTTGAGCCTCGTTCACTGTTGATCAATGAGGCTATAACCTCAAAATTTTGTATAGAACTTGAGACTTATACTGAAAGAATAAATGCAAAATCTCAGCACGATCGGAATATATTCTGGAAATTATTCGAAAACTTAAATATGTGAAAACTCGACAAATGAAAAAATTAAATTCTATGGTTCATATACTTCTGATGATGCGATCCTCTTGAAATTTGGCATGAACATTCAGTAATCAATTCTCTTCACAAAATAAATTCCAATCGAATCAGATATCTTGTTATGAAAATATAAAGATTCTTCTTTTCAATATTCAGTCAGTCAAATTTGGAATGCGAGCTATTCTTAACATTCTCCATCATTGCACGTCCTGAATCTTAACTAGAATCCACAGGGTGTTTTCTTTTCTGGAGCGATGTCTCCTTTTTCCCTCTAAAACTTTTTTTGCGATAAGCCACTGATCAGCGTAAAAAATATTTTTTGATATCTTTGTTCAATTTAACATTTTTGACTCTTTCGTATTTTTCGTATCTCTAACCGTTTTCGAGTAAAAATTATATTGAACAATTGTACGCATTCGCTGATAAGCTCAAGTTGGGCCTCAGATGACGAGCTATCAAAATAACAGCAAAATTTTGGCATACCTATAGAGTATCATTTTTTATTTAGCGAATAACATACAATCGTTCAATAATTTTTAACTCGAAAACGGTTAGAGATACGAAAAAATTACAGAAGTCAAAAAAAAGTTTATAAATGAACGAATATATCAAAATTGATTTTACGCTGATCAGTGGAGTACCGCAAAAAAATGAGAGGGAAAAAAGACATGATTCCGTAAAAGAAAACACCCTGAAGATTCTAGTTAAGATTCAGAAGTGCAATGATGGGCAAAGTTGAAAATAGCTCGCATTCCAAATTTGGACTGAATATCCCAAAAACTGCAGGAGTTATGAAGAAAAAATCAATTTGTTTATAAATAAACTTTTTTTTTCTTAATTACATGTAGATTCACCCCCCAAGTTGTGACATACTATTATGTAACACCCTGTATAATGCAGTTGAATAGAGTAAATTACTAATACCCCATTTCCAGACCAAAGATGGTTTATTTCTTGAGAAACCTAAAGGGGTCCAGACTTTCGACAATGTGTGTATTTCTAGAAGTACATGGCCGAATCTCATATTATCAAAAAATTTGTAAGGCATCTATTTGTGCTTGTAATTAAAATATAAAACCGATGCCCAAGGACATATGGAACTTGCCTCTAATCAGAATCTTTTTCATCGATTCTCGGAAATCATTCATAAGCCAACTTGAAAGAAGAGAAAATTGTTTAACATCTACATTTCTTTGTGAATGTAGGTTAACATCGAATGTGTCACTCTACGTAAAACTTAAACATTAAATGTCTCGTGAAATTTCCTCTTTCAATAAACTTATCGATCGTCCTTGAAGTTGGATTGTTCGATTCGAACAATGGGTCAGTTTAAATGAGTTCGAAAAAACGAATTATATCGAAGGAAGTTGTATATCAGACCTGCCACACTCCTCAAAATGTTGACTTTGACCCTAATATGAAGTTTTCACTATATAACATGAATTTTGGTTGATGGACTTATTCTCGTGAGTTCTTCTTTTGAAATATTCTTAATTGTAAAGAACAGAAAATTCGAAAGTTTATTAGATAAGAATAATACACTCACCGGCAGATAAGAA
>CM024239.1:54020980-54059507 GCA_013421045.1 Propylea japonica
TTTTAAATATTCAATTTCATAGTTCCTCAGTAGATTTGTTCGGAAGATACATTGGTTGCTGCCAATACCATTGATTTTATCAATTTTTACCTTTCTATGTGGCAGATCAGGTAGTGCGATTCATCATTCTTTTGCTGCAATTGATTGTGTAAAAATTCAACTTACTAGTTTACTACTTAGGCTTTCCTATTGAATTTTTCAAGATGAAAGATTATGAGACTCAATATTTATTGTTGGTTTTCAAGAATCTACGAGTTTGAAAATGTTCTTACTATTGACTTCCATATTATATATATATTAAATGAGAATTGGTGCTTAAGATTTCTAGTTGTTCGAGTAGTTTTATTTTAAAGTAGTTATTTTTTTCTGAAGTATTTCAGATTGTCAATGTGATATGAGGTATCGTAAAATGCGTGGCAGAAGCGAATGGGGTTGTCTTTTGTGTTTATCGAATCTTTTTCTACTTCACGAATTGTCATTCCTATGTGAAATAATGGGAAGTTTGTGCATGTTATCTCATTGACTCCGCTGGATTATTCAAGTTTTGATTTTAATTTCATTATCAATCAGTACCCGAGAGGGATTGGTAAGGAGTGGGTTGGGATTGTATGGAGTACTAACGTTACTCACAGGTTCTGCCTCGATCCGTCCTCCGGTTTGAGGGGCCAGTAAAACCCTAGTTACTTCATAATTCTGCTAGGAAAGGAGTTGTTAGGAGTGGGTTGGGTTATATGGAGTACTAGCGTTGCTCACTGGGTCTGCCTCGATCCGTCTTCCGGTTTAGGGGGCCAGTAAAACCCTAGTTACTTCATACTTCTGCTAGGAAAGGATTTGTTAGGAGTGGGTTGGATTATATGGAGTACTTACGTTGCTCACTGGGTCTGCCACGATTCTCTTTCGGGTTCGAGGGCCAGTTAGCCATAGTTACTCCACATCTTCTTTGGCCTGGTCGTACGATGTGCTAATATTGCTCACTGGGTCTACCCCGAGTCCGTTTACGGGTACGAGGGGCCATTGAAATCATAGTTACTTCATACATTAGCCTGAGAAGGATTGTTAAGGAGTGGGTTGGGTTATAAGCAGTACTAATATTGCTCACTGGGTCTGCCTCGATCCGTATTCGGGTTCGAGGGGCCAGTAAAACATAGTTACTCAATACATTAGACCGAGAGGGATTGATAAGGGGTGGGTTGGGTTATATGCAGTACTAATATTGCTCACTGGGTCTGCCTCGATCCGTATTCAGTATCGAGGGTCCAGTAAAACCTTAGTTACTTCATATTGGCCAGAGATGGATTGGTAAGGAGTGGGTTTGGATTGTATAGAGTACTAACGTTGCACTGGGTCTGCCTCGATCCGTATTCAGGTTCGAGGGGCCAGTTAAAACCATAGTTGCTTCTTACAACTGCCCGAAAGGATTGGTTGGGAGTGGGTTGGGATTGTATGGAGTATTAACTTGCTCACTGGGTCTGCCTCGATTCTCATTCGGGTTCGAGGGGTCAGTTAAGCTGTAGTTACTCCATGTGTTTTGGTCATTCTAGTTTTTTTTCATCGGTTTTTTTTCATCGGTGGATTTTTGTAGAAAAACATTTTTCTGTATTCTTTAGTAACAAAGTTACTACATGTTACGAGATGTTACGGCATGTTACGAGATGTCACGGTGTTACGGCATGTACGAACTGTTGTAACGGGATGTAACGAGATGTTACGATATGTAAATTGATGTAAACGTCATGTAACGAGTTGTTACGGTATGTTACGAGATGTTACGTCATGTAACGACCTGTTAGGGATGTTACGACTTTTTACGGTATGTAACAAGATGTTACGGAATGTTACGAAATGTTAAGGCATGTTACGAGAAACACCTCGAACATTCCGTTGTTACGGAAGATACGAGATGTTACGGCATGTTACGAGATGTTACGTAAGTTACAACCTGTTACGGAATGTTATGACCTATTACGGGATGGTACGTCATGTTACGATTTGGTTACGTCATGTTACGAGATGTTACGACTTTTTACGGTATGTTACGAGATGTTACGAAATGATACGAGATGTGAAGACATGTTACGGAAAGTTACGACCTGTGAACGGGATTTTACGATTTTTACGGTATGTTATACGAGAGTAACGAATAAACTTGGGAGGAGATGGAAATTACCTCATTTTATAGGTTAAATTAATTCTCTACGAACCTACCGTTTTGAAAATATATCGAATAAACTTGAGGGGAGATGGAAAAATGACATTTTTTCATCTATTAATGAAAATAAATCGGCCTCTGTTCATCCGATCAAAATGATTAATACCTCATTATATCGCACCCGTCGTAGAATAAGGAGACAATTCAAAAAAGGTCCATTTTCAGTTAGTAATGGTATTCAACTCAAGAAGTAACCCTTTTCGTACGTGCAATATCGAATAACTCTAGTTCGCCTCTTCGCCACATACAAAGCGCTGTTTCTTTTATTCTATGTTGGGAGAATGCTTTTTGTCCAGGGAAGAAAGGGACAACTCAGTAGTTGCCACGATTTCAGACTGAGTGCAGGTGATTTCGTTTTGTTACTTTCTTCCGCGGACAAATTCGTAGTGGTCACGGAATTGTGTTTGTTTTTCCCGGACGATTACATAGTTTTGAATTCTCTTCATAATGAGCTCACGTGCTAGTCGAATTTTACAATTAGTTCCAAAACCTATAGAGAACTATCATTTGCTGCCGCAATGGAACAAGACAGCGAACAAAATAGTGTACAAGTTCCAGTAAAAGAACACGTTTCCTGGAATAGTCAACTAAGTATTGATGATGGAAAGTTTGGCTGCCTATTTCTCATGAAATGCGATTTTATTTCCTCTCATTAGTAGGGAAAAATTAATAGACTGAACGAAGAATTCGAGGTATATTCAACTTTGAACATTGATAATACCAACTCTTCCAAACTTATGAATACCACTTGATGGGAACTCAACACAATTATATCTTCAAGAGCTTGATGCAGAGATTTCTACCAATGGAGCTTCAGGGTGTGTATCTAAAACATTAGCTATTCTTCAAAATCCATCAAACGAAATTCAAAATATTGAATCTTTTATCGCGACTACAACGGATGGTCCAGTTACTAAGGCAGTACCTGAAGATACTTCTGACAACTTGGCTGTTCCTTCCTCTACTCACCGTGATGATTCATCTTCATCGTCTTCTGGTTCGTCAACATGCTCTAGATCATCGTGTTCCTGTTCAACGGAAGGTGGCTCAGTTGGGTCTTCTCCAGCATCTACGCTTCGTCATGATCCAACAGCTTCTTCCACCCATTCATCATCAAAGGGTGTTTCTTACACAATTGACAGTGATGACACAGATTCTGACCCAAATTACGAAAACTCCACAAGTGGCAACAACGAATGCTCATCATCTGAGGAGGAAACAAATTTTCCCAAGAAAGTCGAAAAAGGAGGCAACACAAAAATGAATGGAAGGAAAATATAGCAAAAAAAAAGAGAAATCTTGGACAATCGTATAAATCTAAATTCACTAAAAGAAGTATAACAAAACGGAAGATGAGGCCTGGTTGTTCCGAAAAATGTAGTCACAAATGCTCAACAAAACTTAATGATCACCAGAGGTTCAGGATATTTCGCAGGTTTTGGGGCTTAGGAGATATTGCTAAGCAACGTGAATTCATTACTAGAAGTACCAGCGAAATAATGCCTCAGTATCGATATCAAAAGGAAGGAAGCACAAGGAAAACAAATCTTGCCTACTACTTCCTTGTAGAAGGGAGTAAAATACGAGTCTGCCGAACGTTTTTCATAGCGACCCTTGACATAAGTGTGAAAATGTTGACCACTGCAGAGAGAAAATCATTGATGGTGTATCAAGTGAAGATAAACGAGGTAACATGGCCACCATAAAAAGCTCCCCGAAAATATAAAACAAGACATTCGTGCACATATTGAATCTATACCGAGATTCCTTCTCATTATCTTAGGGCGCAAACTGAGCGTGAGTATATTGAAGGGGGCAAATCCATAGGAGATATCTATAGAGATTATGTCGAAAATTGTAAGAAGGAAGGAAAACAGTTTGGAGGACGTACGGTATTCTTTGATATTTTCAACGAATACAATATTTCGTTTTTCCTTCCAAAAAGGACCAGTGTGAGCTATGCGTAGACTACGAGAACTCTGATCGGCAAGAGAGGTCTGAAGAGTTCGCTCAGCACTTGAAGGAGAAAGAATTATCTAGAGCTGAAAAGCAGAAGGACAAGGATAATCCCCAAAAAACCGTAATAGTATGCACCTACGATCTTCAGGCGGCTCTACCCACTCCGAAGGGTGAAGTGTCAGTGTTTTACTATCGAAGTAAACTTTCCACGTACAACCTGACAATCTATGACTTGAAAGAAAACGTCGCAACTTGCAATGTATGGCACGAAGGTGAAGGAAATCGGGGTGCAATTGAAATAGCGACATCAGTTTTCAAATTTATTAAAGAAAAAGCTTCGGAATCGAATGAGGACATCGAATTTATTTTTTACAGTGACAATTGTGTCGGTCAACAGAAAAACAAATTCGTAGTTATGATGTACATGTATGCACTGTGTGTCTTTCAAAATGTTAAAGGAATTCAGCATAAATTCCTCATTAAAGGGCACACTCAAAACGAAGGAGACTCTGTTCATTCGACTATAGAAAAAGAAATTTCAAGAGCCCTAAGAGCTGGTCCTATTTTTGTGCCTTCACAATATTATCAGCTCATGAGGACAGCTAAGAAAAAGGCACCCTATCACATTGTGAATGAACTTAATCACAAGGACTTCATTGATTTCAAATCATTGGAAAACCTAATTGGAAACAATTTTACTATTAACCAAAAGAACGAAACATTCCATTTCAGTGAAATCAAAATAATTAAACTGTGCCAAGAAAACCCTTTCGTTTTTCAATATAAGACGTCATATCAACAAGAAACCTTCGACTTTGTTGACAGCAATCGCTCCAAGAAGAACCAAATCACCAGACGATCCTCGACACTTGGTAATGAGGAACGTAAGGAGCGCCTTAAATTGTGGACAATAAAAAAAGCCTACGACTCGCCATTACCCATTCCAGAGAACAAAAAAAAAGATCTCATGTATTTGGTGGACAAAAAATATATAAAACCAGTTTATGCTGACTTTTATAAAACGTTGAAATAATATTCAGTTTATTCTTTTCAAATAATTTTCTGTATTCATCTTCGTTATTTCTTCTTGTTCCTTAACTGTTTCAAGGTTGACCTTTTATTATTGCATTTATACTAAGTTCTTGGTTTTCAGAACGGCTGTTTTTTTATTAAATTGTTTTTATTTCAGATTTTGTATGTCATAGCACTTTGAAAAAGTTTATTATTAAATTGCTCTTGTTAATTTTGATTTTCATTTAATTAAACGATGATTATTTGAACCCGATTTTATTCGTGATGACATGACTTGTGCATGACATTTCACTTATTTTCATAGAAAAATACTTCCATAATATTAAAAATTCATTTTGTCATAATAACATCATAAATTGTTGTATTTTCTTTTCTTCGGACACGCTTCTTGCATCCCATTATTGAAGAACAATTGAGGAAAATGTTGCTAACGTCCGTAAAAAAATGAAACATCTCAGGAAATTTTTGGAACTGTTCATGAAAAAAGGTAACATTTCAAATTTTTTGAAAAAACAGCAGAATATTCCACCACGTCAGGGAAAAAATTGCATTAATTGACTATGGGGTGCTAGAGTTATAATGTTCAAATGGATTGCTGCAGGAATTACGAATATTCAACGTGTTTAAGTGAGTAGGTACACAAAAGTATAGAACAAAAACTTTAAATTCGATTTCCCAACAAAATCAATTTTTGAATTGTACCCTTATTCTACGACGGGTGCGATATGAATTTCTTTAATGCAAACAGAATATTAGGGAAACAGGTGATTTTTTAGAATGAGAGGTTTATTATTCATTATAAATAAAATACATCCTACTACACAGAGTAGGCTTATTTCAAAAAATGACGTTTTATATTCATACATTTATTGATTGTGAATTATTGGGAATTGTGTCGTTTGTTTATCTACTGAAAAATGCCTTCAATATTCACGAATGAAGAATATTGTAGATGATACTTTTTTTGGATTGCGCAAAATGAACGGATATAATATTTGTTCTCAGAATAATCCTCATCTCAAAAGAGAAAGAAATCATTAGAGTTCAAGAGAGCCAATAAATGCGTTGAAGCAAATTGCTCTGATTTCGAGCATTTGCTTAGTTGTTTTCTCATCAATCATTGCATTATTTAATAGAAGAATAAATTTTGTTGAAAGCATAAGTATCAGATGGATTATTGTTCAGGCGTTCTGAGAAGAAAGTCCAACTTTTCTCGAGCTGAAATCTAGTGTTACTGTTCTATCAAGAGTAATTTTTCATCTTGTGGATATGAAACGTACTTCAATTGTTCAAAAGAGCCAATAAGTGTGTGAGGGGAATGGCTCTCGCATATCAAGCATTTGTTTATTTGATTTTTTTATGAACCATATGTGCTACTGTTAATCTTTTTGTGTTTGTATTTAATATAAAATAATTAATTATATATATAATTAATAAAAAGGAGTTCAAGATGTGAAGGAATATTCAAAATGCGTCAGGATTATTTGAGCATCTCAAATTCACTGTTTTTTCTATCAGGAATAGTATGTTTCTTGAATTCAATATGAAAAAATTGTAATATTCGACTTTCAACATATCAAAAAAACTTTAAAGAATTTGTGCCCTTAAAACTAAAAACAGATTTTTACTCAGTGTTTTTTGCAGATTCCAATTTCCCAACCTAAATTTTTTTTATTTCACATACCGAGTGATATTCTCACCTGACACGGAAATTGAAATTTTTGAATACGGACCTGCACTTTTTGGGAATTTTTTCTTGTCGATCTGATGGAGAATATGTATTAACAAGCTTGCCAAATATCAGCGAAAATTTGCCATATTGACGAAGATATGGGAGTTTATAGTTTTAGCACTTTTGCAAAAAAAACACCCTGTATCTCTGAAACTAATAGCCTTTTGGGACATTAAACCCCAAAATCCTCATCAGTTTGAGGTCCTCTATCTCCAGTTAGCCGTTGTCCCTTACGTCACCAGTCACCCTGTATATAAATTATGTAATGCCAACCCTGGATTCCTTTAGCCAAGATAATCTTATTACAGCTTTTCTAATTCATATACCTATGTTATAACGTGCATAATTGCAACTCATCATTTCTGCTGAGTTTAGACAATATGTTTATAAAATGATTGTGAATGCCTCTCTCGAGGAGATTAAGTATCGAGATATTGTACGCATTGCTTCGCTTAATAAAGTTGATTTTTTAAAAATACGGTTTTTCTCCCTAAAAACATAATTGGCGACGAGGTGATGGGATTGTGCCGGTCTTCGTGAAACGAATACGGACTGTCAGTGTTAACTGTTAAGGTGCAACCAAGAACAAGGAGAGGAATACCAGAAGCCCTGGAGAGGAATACCAGAAGCCCTGATCGACCGAGTAGCGCCCTTCGACAACTTCAACAAAGAAAAATCAAGAACTTCAGAGGTGAGCAAGAGCAAATCCTTTACTTATTCCCCAGTTATTTTAACCTGGCCCAAAGTTAAAACCAATTCCAATCCAATTCTTTTCCCGTACAGTTTTGAGAGTAAAACCTGTATAAGTTTTTCCTAGGTTTTCTTTCCAAAAACCGATCAAATAATTCAATTTATTAATAATTTTTTTTTCTCAATCATACATAATTGATTCAATTATAGATAATTTAATCGATAATTTATCGAAACTTAATTTGAAAATAATAAAATGACACAGGATAATAATACTTTCGAGAGAATGAAGCTGATTAGCCTTTTCGCGCAATCAATAGTTCCATTTGACGGAAACCCCGCAAATTTAACAAGATTTTTAAACCATTGCGAAAGATTTTCCAATAAATTCAAATCAAACGATGCATTACTTAATGAAGCAATCATAGATATCATTAAAAGTAAATTAATAGGTACAGCTAGTGAAATAGTGAGCAGCAATGAACGCATCACTTCTAGCTGGACAGATTTAAAAAATTCCTCAAATTGAAATTTGAAGAGAAAATTAGTTTAACTGTATTATTTTGGGATCTCCAGAATGCCCAAAGATTTAGAAATGAAAATGATCTAGAATTCCTAGAAAAAATTGTCGATTTAAAAAACAAATATGATTATCAGGTGGAGTTATCGAATTGAGTATAGTTGAAAAAGAACAAGAAAAAAATATCGCATCTAGAGTAGCCACTAGAGTTTTACTTTACAACATTAACCCTGAATTACGAACTGCACTGAGAGGTCATGGTATAATGAATTACGATGACATGGTCAATTTTATTAGGCAAGATTTTTATTATTACCAGCAACCTTTTCTTCATTATAAAACACAAGTTTCTCAAAAACCTAACAATTTTCCAAATTCAAACAAACGCCAAACGCAAAACCCAATGCAGTACCCAATACAGAGAAATTTTCCTAATCAATTTCAACCACATTTTAAACAACCACAAAATCAATTTCCCCCACAACCTATCCAATTTACGCAACAAAATACCAATCAATTTCCTTCAAAACCTATCCAATTTACACAACGCCCAGTAACTCATCATTTCCCTACCAGACAACAAGTTTTCGGACCTAGTACTTCTAAGGAAGTAGATGTATTCAAACCTAATCCAAATCAAAGAATTTTGACACCACCGGAAAAAATGTCTATACAGACGCGAAATTATCCACATAAACGCTCGAATTATTCGACACAATATCAGGCAAATCCTCCAAGAAAACACCCAAATTTTAATCAAAATAATTATCAGCAAAATTACAATAATCAACCTCCTAATTTCACATTTGAAGAATTGACTAATATTGAACCAGATTGTGAGCCAATCGATGTAGAATATAATGAGTCACAAAATTATCTTGAAATTAACGAAAACTTTGAAGATGAAAACTTAGAAAATTATTCAGATGAAAATTTTCACGAACTAGCCTCGAACAATTTATCGACCTAAATTCTGCTTTAGACAATAAAAATCAATTACCTTACATTGAATTCCAAAATCCTAAGTGTAAACTTCTTATAGATAGCGGATGTTCATATGTTTAATTGACCCAAAATTTGCTTATAATAACTTTCCCAAAAATATTTTTAAGGAATCAACATCTTTAACTGCATGTATGAAGCAGGAAACTTCTAATGAAAAAGTACTTATACCAGTATTTAGAGAATTCCAAATTGATGATTTTCACCCATTCATACTTTACAAATTTCACAAAAATTACGATGGATTAATAGGAGCAGATTTCTTGAATAAATATGGACTAAATTTAGATTTCAAAAACCAAATTTTAACTAATGAATATTGTAAGATTCCATTCAATATCAAAAGTTTCCCAAAAACCCTCAAACATTCCAATAGATCTTAGTCATTTAGAATCGAAAATTAGAAACCAACTGACTAAAATTCTCCAGACGAACGAAGATGTTTTACAACTACCTGATCAACCACTCAAATTTTCTAGTAACATTAAACACAAAATTAGAACGACTGACGAAATTCCTGTACACGGTAAAATGTATAAATATCCAGAAATTCATAGAGCGGAAGTACAACGACAAATTGAAGACATGTTAGAGAAAAAAATAATTAGACCTAGTATTTCCCCATGGTCCTTTCCCGTTGTCATAGTTCCCAAAAAAGGACAAATCTGGACAAACGAAATGGCGAATTGCCATAGACTATAGGAAACTGAACGACAAAACCATAGACGACAAATATCCCTTACCCCAAATCGACAACATATTAAATAAATTAGGCAACAAAAAATACTTTACCACACTTGACTTAGCATCCGGTTTTCACCAGATAGAACTCGACGAAGAATCAATAAAAAACGGCCTTTACCGTAGAAAACGGACATTACGAATTTCTTAGAATGCCTTTTGGACTCAAAAACGCCCCAAAAACTTTCCAGCGGCTAATGAATAATGTTTTAAAAAAGTATATAGGTATAATCTGTTACGTATACATGGACGATGTAGTTATTTTTTCGGATACTGAAGAACAACATTTGGCAGATATCCATACCTCTAGAAGCACTCAAAATTGATAATTTAAAAATCCAACTTGATAAATGCCATTTTTTCAAAACTGAAATTGAATTTTTAGGTCACATTATCACACCTCAAGGAATTAAACCAAACCCTAATAAATTGAAAGCTATTACTGACTTTCCAATTCCAAAAACTCAAAGAGAAATTAAATCGTTCCTCGGATTAATAGGTTATTACAGAAAATTCATTCCAAATTTCGCTAAATTAACGAAACCTCTAACATTATGCCTGAGAAAAGATGCAAAAATTAACATTGACGATTTAAATTACATCGAAGCATTTGAAACTTGTAAGCGGAATCTAATGAACGATCCAATATTAACCCTTTAGTGCCCGACGGTACTCCTGTGTACCAACACTTTTGACGCGTCGTAAAACGACACAAGATGCAAACTAAGGTCCGGCGCCCCGACGGTATATTTCAGTATCATTCCTGATCCAATAAGAGTATCGATAGTTTCCGTAGCGCCCTATAAAAACTTAGTGTACTCGTTTGTACATTGTTAGATCCAGTGTGCTCTGACGTTTTCGCATTATGTTTTTATATTCGTCTCTGCATTTGTTTTCCGATATATTGCTATTTTTCTTTTGTGAATATTGTTGCTTGTGACTATACTGAGTAAGTTTATGCTTGAAGAATAAACATTCGAATATCTTTTTGATTAGATAATTCCCATTTTTCGTCAGGACGCAGAAGTACCGTCAGGAAACATGGAGAACAAAAAATCAGTTACGAAGTACATACGGAGTAATTCGCAGGTCACGTAAATGGTGGCATAGACTATTCTGGGGATTTCTTGACATAGCATTCGTGAATTCTTACATAATATACAACATGCAATTTGAAAAAATGTCTACATTGGAATTTAGAAGATCTGTTTCTTTAGGGCTCATGTCGATGAATTTCAAAAATGTTAGGAACAGGAAATATGGACAAATAGTGAAGAGACGGAAATACAATTATAGTGTACCTGATGACGTGAGGCTTGGAAATCGATCTCATTGGGTTGTATTCACGAATAACAGAGGAAGGTGTGAAATGTGGCAGGCCTGTATTCTGGACAAGTGATCTTTCGAAGCGTATACGAACTCCATTGCGCGGTGTGTATTTTTGTGGGTAAATGAGCGACTCGCGCAATGAAGTTCGTATACGCTTCGAAAGATCACTTGTCGAGAATACGAGGTCAGTTCGCGTGGAATACAATCTCGACCTCAGAGCAAATGTTCAACATGTGGTTTATTCTTGTTGAAATAAAAATTGTTTCCTTGAGTACCATATAATGGACTGATTAATAGCGTTTTCTTTTGGGAAAACTGGTGCGCACCAGATTGCCCCAGTGCAATTTTTCGTGTTCCATTGGTACAAAGAACAATGAAATGCTCATGAAAAATTGCACTCAGATCGCACTGGGGCAATTCTGGTGCGCACCAGTTTTCCCAAAAAAAACGCTATAAGATATATAATTATAATACTTTAATTTTTCTAATAGCTACTTTTTTAATTTTGTGAAAAAATTCAATGATAAAAGTGAAAAAAATATTTTAGTTAATGAGAGTTGTTTTGACACGATGAATGCTATTATTCCTGACGGTACTCAGAAGTCCATTTTTTGTTTTTTTTTTCAAATATGAAAATTAAATTCTGAAAAAAATTTAGTGTTATTTCAAAGCCCTCTACAAACGAAAAATGGAAAAAAAAATTAATAATTCACTTTTTTTCGTACTTTGGGCACTAAAGGGTTAAGTTACCCTGACTTTGATAAACCTTTTATTCTCACGACAGACGCATCCGGTTATGCAATAGGATCAGTTCTATCGCAAGGAAATTCCCCGAACGATCTTCCAATTGCATTCGCAAGTAGAACGCTAAATGACGCCGAAACAAGATACAGTACGATAGAAAAAGAACTGTTAGCTATCGTATGGTCATGCAAATATTTCCGACAATATCTCTACGGACGCAAATTCACGATTTACACAGACCATAAACCTTTATGTTGGTTATTTTCTTTAAAGGAGCCAAATTCCAGACTAATGAGATGGCGTATTCAGTTAGAAGAATTCGACTACGAAATTAAATACAAGAAAGGTTCGACGAATAACGCAGACGCACTTTCGAGGATTAAAATTGACAAAAATAATATCGAAATTAATGGTATTGAAGATGATTTAGATTCAATTGCAAATCAAATAACGACCGAAGAATTAGACGATTGTTTGAATTTACTTAATGCAAATAACCAGACTGAAACCGCTAGTACTAGTCAAAATGACAATATTATAGACTTCGAAACAGACGACATAACTGTTCACAGTACTTTAGAAAATCCTATTCTCGAATTACCTATTACCGAAAGAAGTTTAAATTCTGCTGCCCTACAAATAATTTTCAAAACGACTCCAAATTATAAAGTAACAAAATCAAAAATTTTTGGTGATAAACTTAGATTCAGAGTTTCCATCAACCAAATTGAAAATGATTTCATAAAATTCATCAAGGAATTTATTCAACCCAAAAAAGCATACACCTTGTATTTTGCCTCTCAAGAATTAGAAAAACCATCATACGAATTCTACAGGAAAATTCGATTATAAATCTTATGACTTAAAAATTCCAAAATTTTTCTAGAAGACGTAGAAGACAAAGAAGAACAACTTCTTCGCATACAACAATACCACGAGACAAAAACTATCCATCGCGGATTACGAGAAAACCTTATAAGTCTAAAACGTAAATATTACTGGCCCAACATGGACAAAGACGTTAGGAACTACATAAATTCTTGTGAATTATGTCAGAAAAATAAATACGAACGCACCCCAATCCAAATTCAATTCAGACCCAACCCTATCGGAACGAAACCATTTACGCACGTTTACTGCGACACGATTAGGTTCAATCAAACATATTGCCTTAGTATCGTAGACTCATTTTCAAGACTAGGACAATGTTATACATTAATTCAAAAAACAGGAACAGAAATTTTAGACAAGTTATTAATTTTCTTTAGCCATTACGGAATTCCCAACAAAATTACATGTGATAATGGTCTCGAATTCAAAAACAACGTTATACAAGATTTTTGTAAAGTCCACAAAATCGAAATTCATTACATTACAAACTATAATCCCAATTCGAATGCCATAGTTGAACGATTTCATTCCACATTAATAGAACAATTGAGGACAATTACAGACAAAAATTTGACTTTCCAAAATAGATTATCTCAAGCATTACTCAGTTACAATAATTCAAACCATGCGAGCTTAGAAATGACCCCTATGCAAATAATTAAGGCAGACTTGAACTACTCATTACCTATTGAACAAACACATAATGAACGATTACAAATTACGTGGAAATTACGTCGAAAATTTGAATGACATAACGAAACATTTGGAACAAAATAGACAAAAAAATATTCAACGCTTAGAAAAAACTAACGAAAAACGATCAGCAAAGGAAGACCATCCTTTAAACAAAAACCCAACCTACATCAAAAATCCTATGACACGAAAATTAGATCCCCCATTCAAAAAAATTGATGCCTGTGAAATAGATAAAAATCGAATCCAAGATAAGAAAAACAAGCATATCTACCACAAAAAAATCATGAAACAGAGAAAAAACTAGTTTCAAAATTTTGTTACAGATCCAAAATGGAATACACTTTCATACTTTTCATACTTCTCGGAATAATAACCTTCTCGATATCCCTTGAAATTATCCAAATCCAAAACAGCATACTACCCATTTCACTAGGTAAAGCCTACGTAACTCACAAAAACCTGCAACTTTTATACCATATTGACCTAGCCAAATCGAACAAATCATAATTAATTATCAAACTGAAATAGACAACTACAAAAACTCAAAATTGAATTTCGCACAAACTGCAATTATCGATATTTAAGACACTCTAACGAAATAAACCTGAATGCATTAGAAGAACTTTTAAACGAAAAAATACGAATCAAAGAGGATTAATAAACTTAGGTGGAAAAATTTCAAAATTTCTATTCGGAACGCTCGATTCTGATGACGAAGCTTTATATGAAAGTTATTTCAACAGTATCAAAAATAACGAACAAATATTATTTCGAAATCAAAAACAAATCGCAACTATAGTGAATGACTTGAAAAATAAGTATATCAGTAAATTCCAGAAAATGTCAGAAAATCTTAAATTGTTTCAGATAGTACCTGAACTGCATGAAGTACAACAAATGCACCTTTTGATTTTCGAATTGAAAGACATAAAAAATATCTTAGACGAAATACAAACAGCTGTTAGCTTTGCGAGGTTACATTTATTGCACGAATCAGTTTTACCATATTCCAAATTTCTAGAATTGATCAAAAATGAAAATATTATACCAGTTCATCACCTGAAAGACTATTATCAATTGTGTCACACGAAAGTTATTTTCAAAAAAAAATTTTATTATTTCTGATTTCAATTCCATTAGTTCAAAAAGAATATTATGATCTATACAAATTTTACTATCTCCCACAAAATAATGAATCCCTTCCATATACCAATCCTTATTTGCTCTCGCAAGAAGAAAAGCTGAAATGGTCCACCAAACACTGCCATCCAGTGGAAAACGACTACTTATGCGATCAAGACTCACTAAAAAAATTCCGAAGTGCCTGGAAAATATCCTCACCAACCACACCGAAATTGCCAGAGAATACCAAAATTCCAACCCAGGACCTGAAGATCCTAGAAGATGGAAGCATTCTCTCAATTCAAAATGAGAAAATAATCGAAAAAATGTCCATTGCAAACGAAACATCATTTCCTTCCTACGATGGCCATTCTACGTACCAAATGTACCATCAGTAACAAAGAAAAGGAAATAGTTCCAACCACAAATATCAGCGAAGAGAGAATCGTTCTTCTACAAACACCACACAAGTTACCCCAAGAATACACAAAAGAAGAACATCAACCAGAAGACAACATCCCCGACATCGAATTGGAAGAAACCAACCAGTGGAATCTTCCTCAGACTGCATTTAATTCATTTTTTTATTTGATAATTCTAATAATTATAATAACTACTTTTTACTTCATTTTCAAGCTTGCTTTATCCAAAAATAATTTATGTAAAAATAAAGCTACACCCATAGGTGATACCTTTAACCAAAATGGGGAGGAATTATGTAATGCCAACCCTGGATTCCTTTAGCCAAGATAATCTTATTACAGCTTTTCTAATTCATATACCTATGTTATAACGTGCATAATTGCAACTCATCATTTCTGCTGAGTTTAGACAATATGTTTATAAATGATTGTGAATGCCTCTCTCGAGGAGATTAAGTATCGAGATATTGTACGCATTGCTTCGCTTAATAAAGTTGATTTTTTAAAAATACGGTTTTTCTCCCTAAAAACATAATTATATATAATTGGAATTAGTGGGTCCACAACGTATTTTACACAAGGATTCAGCTCTGAAGCAAAAATCAAATAACACAATTTAATTTCCAATTGGCCATCAAGGTTATGTGATTTTACAACGTTTGACTATTTTCTTTGGACTTATGCGGAAAGCCATCATTAGTGAGAAAGAGCTTCAATAATGTCAAAATGTCATTGAAAATTTCAACAAAAAAGTGGACGTCTGTAGTGCTGCATGAGGTGACTATTTGGCAGATATTATAATTTTTCGTACATAAATGTCATAACTGATACTTCAATCACGAATTAAACTTTTTTGAAAATAAATGCAAATTATAGTCCGTTCATGAGAGTTTAAGCTCATAGTAGACGTTTGTTTATTTATCTGAAGTTGGCGGTATTTGCTGTCATAACGTAAAATAAAGTCAACGTTGCCGAATGTATCCGGCCTCGTCCGACGAGCTTGCGAGTTATCAGAGAATTATATGCAATATCGACAACATTGCGTATCAATCTGACAAGAAAATAAACAACATAACCTAAAATTTTAATATACACAGTGGAATATGTCAAATTATCATGGCCAACCGACGGCTCAAACTTTCGTGAATGGACTATTTGTATAAGATGACCTCGATCTTCAAAAAAATAATGTCTGAAGTTTAAAGTCACATGTTTCTCGATGTGATGACTAGATGAACTACAACAGAAATTGAAATTATATAAAGGGAATTCAAATGCTCGATCATAATCATGCAATACTGCCTCAATGTCTACAAATATTCCTAATATTAGAATGAAGGCAACATAATGATCGAGAGGAGGAGAGACTTAAAGATATTCTTTTCAATGAAAACAGATTCTTATATTCATCGATTAATATCAATTAATATTGACCTCATACTTCGGTGCTAATCTTGTAAACGTTCAGAGAACATACAAAGAGGTAATATCAATTCAGATCATGCTATTGATTAGGTTACCTCTAAGGTGTTTTAGAGTTTGGTGAGATTGGCTGCGAAGTATGAATTTACTAGTGGTTGATTTTAGTCAATTAATATTATTTTCTCATTTGCGTTAATCCTTATTTTGGATATTTCTTACCTTGCTATTATTGTAAACATTCAACGTGGCTAAGGACGACAGTGGTCCTCCAGGACTAGTATTTTGGCCCATTCCCGTGCAACAGTTCACAGGAAGTCCAGACATCGGAAGTCCGTTCTTCAACCCCATCTTATGTTGATGCAATTCGTGTAGCTTCCTGGAACGTCTTCTAGAGGCCGCCACGAATATAATGACAGCGACAACTATAGTACCACAGATGGCAGCACTAGCAGCGATGGTTATTTTGTCCATGTTCGAAGATGCTGAGGATACGGTCCTGACTTCTCGGCATTGAGAGTACGGCACTGTTTCTGGTGTCACGTTTATGTCTTCGAGGGATACTACGCAGACTATTATGCATTCCTGGAGAAAACAGAGGATTGAAATTTACTCATATTAGAAATCGGAAGAAAAAGGTTCAAGTAAATAGGAGAAGTGACTTCAAATCGGCATATTCAATGTACTTTTTATGTGTGGTTCTATGAGCCAAGAAAATAATGTAAGACAACTTGTTTATAAGTTAGTATGCATATCTTTCTGCGCTAAGCTACAGCCTTCTTTAATTCTTTAACATAGTTACCCAAAGATAACATTAAACATAGGAAAGCATACCAGAAATTATAAGAAAGATTTCACAAGAGCCAATTAATGTAAGCAAAGCTAGAGACAAATAGAAAATAAACTGGGACTGAAAACACAAATTCTTCACTTCTTCAACATAGTTACTGAAAAATAACTTTCAACATGGAAGGCACAGCAGAAATTATAAGAAATATTTTACAGAAGTCAATAAATGCAAGCAAGGCAAGAGACAATCCGAAAATAGACTGGGACTGAAAAAATAACTTCATAAATTATTTGGTTATGTTATTGATACGTCTGAAACTTCAAATCCTAAACCTGATGTGTTCGTAAACCTAGAACTCGGGTCCGCGATCCGAGTAGGTCCGTCACGTGACAGAATGGATCGAGTTAGTAACCCTAAGTAAGTTTCCGAAAACGCCTCTAGAGATGTTCACGAATTTGTTATGCAGCCAAGTAGAATTTATTTATGCACGCGAACAACATTCCGGCGTTGCGAACTCGTGCCGTATGTTTATTCCGTATTGGGATAATTGGTCTACCGCCCCCATACTCTGATACTAACGGCTTGCGTCTGTTACAGACAATTCTGTCACTTTGGCAACACCGTTTTTTAGTGTTCAGTTTCTCGATGCGATGTATTTCCATTTTCATTACGATTTGACGTTCCTAAACTATATTATTTTAATGATTTGGTGACAGTTTATTGTTGCTTGAGGATATTCCGGTAATAGCTAAGGCAAATTTACGAAAATGTTGTATTATAGTTAAAAGAAATAATCTAACCAATTGTTTACTTCACCCCAGTTGGGCAGTGAAATGCTTTCCATCTCACTCTGGAACTTGGGGCAATAGTTGAAAACTCCTGTCTTCTTATTTGCAGAATGCCTCGCCATGTTGAGTATTCAGATCTCAAATATTCGGATGAAAAATAAGTAATAATGATAATAATATTAACATGTAGCTAAAACAGATAAGCCAACCTTGAGAACTGTTAAAGTTATTTCTTTCGGAAGCTGTCGAAAATTACCATGTTCTCGTATTCATATGGAATTACCGCTCTATAGAGCACAACTATCCTTTCATTAAACGAAATTATACGCTAATTCTCTCTGACTCTAAATTCAAATCGGCCTCAATACATATAAAGATAAAGGTTACCATTTTTTTAATAGGAACAACTGATGTAATTCTCAGCATATTGAGATGCAAACGTCGTTCGCTGTGATTTGCAGAACGTTTCTATTATATGCTCGACTTCGTTGTCTAACCATCAATCAGGCTATTGTACCGTAATAATATTCTTCAATAGCATGTAATTCGGCCCCCAAAATGCACATAGATACGTACATCTCTTCTTAGGCTACATCACTACGTTCGCTTGTTTCACTCACTTGCAGATTCCCAGATTGATCGTTAATTGGAGGTAATGACCCTAATTTGGAGAGGTCAGGGTTGGGTATTCTTGAATTTGAAGAAGCAGTGAAATGTCAAATTGAAGCGAGTAAATTCCATACAAAACAATGCGTCGATACTTTATCTAATCGAATTAAATAATTGCATGATTGATCTATGAAATAGGCCCAATTAATGAATAGTTAATGGAAGGTGATGTTCTTGAGCAAACAATCGATACAGACAGTTGTGTTTATTGATAGCTGGTAGGAATCATCACAAGAAAAGCTTATTCAGCTACTTGAATGAAATTTCCAAATTCCAAAAGTGACAAATGTTTCCAAAAGTAGCAATTTTGAAGAGTAATTTCTGATAAAGTCTGGCGAATATTGACCCTAGCGGGGAGAAATTGTGGAGTCTTTATAATTCGGCAACACGGAAGAGACAAAATTAATAATTTTCTTCAACGTTCAAACAGTATAGAAGGTTTCATAACGTTTGCCATGGACATTGAAGAGAATAACAAGCATATTCTTTCAGATGTACACCTAAATGAATAGAGTGATATCCCAAGAACAAGTGTTCTTCGAAAGACACCATCATTTGAAACTATACTCCGTTCATGAAAGTTTGAGCGCATGGTAGGCGTTTGTTTATTTATCTGAAGTTGGCAGTAATTGCTGTCATAACGTAAAATAAAGTCAACGTTGCCGAATATACCCAGCCTCGTCCGACGAGCTTGCGAGTGATCAGAGAACTCTATGCAATATTGACAACATTGCGTATCAATCTGACAAGAAAATCAACAACATTACCTGAATTTTTAATATACACAGAGGAATATGTCAAATTTCCATGGCCAACGGACGGCTCAAACTTTAGTGAACGGACTATAATTACCATATATCTTAAATTCTCAAGCAAAGTGGCCATTCCAAGTAATGCTTGGAAAACCTAGAGCTAGTCAAACCGAACCAGCGTAAACGATAACCAATGCAGTACCTACCATTATGTTAAAGGGTTATCTGAAAAAATCAGAAGAATTGCGGTAATGAGTACAATGTGAGAACGGTGTTCAAGATTTGAGGTACTATAAAGTTAAATCTGATTATGAAAATCTACTCCTGAAAATTACATATAAGGAGTATCTTGTGAGTGCGGTATAGCCTATATTGGAGAAAATAATCGTCCTTCAAATGTTCGCATCAAAGAACACTGAAAACTAGCTCACCAAGGAGATATAGATAAGTCGAAGCTTGTTCACCATGCTTTGTCAATAGAAGAAGAAAAACTGAAACATAGAAAACTAACTGAAGAAGCTTTCATGTCCTTAGGCGCGTTTACATTAGTCAAGTGAGTTGATCAAGTCAGTTGAATTCAAGCGATTTGCATTCAATTCCCTGTTTACATTACAAATTCTAATTGAATACATGCCAGTTGATTCAAAATGGCGAAATGAGTGGTAAAGAAAGCTATATTGCTAACAGTTTTGAATTCAACCAAGGAATTAGCAGAAAACATGAGGAGAAAAAAACAAAGGAAGAAGAGAATATGGATAAGAGAGTGGATTACTCGAAGAGTAATGCATGGTGCCTCAAATAACCTTCTACGTGAACTTAAATTGGAAGACTCGAGGGATTACAAAAACTTTTTACGGCTCAAAGACCAGCAATTCGAATATTTACTGAAGAAAGTTACATCCAAAATCAGTAAAATGCATACGGCTATGCGTGAAGCTCTTTCGCCCTGGATAAAGCTGGAAATAGTTTTGCGGTATCTCGCAACAGGCGATTCATTTAAAAAATCCAATTTTATTTGAGTAAGAGAGCTACGAAATTTCGTGATTACTTCCGAAATCGTCTAGACATAGATGAAGGTAGCTCAGTCACGTACTCAGTCATAACCTTACCAAAATATACGAAAAAACCTGTTTGGTTGAAAAAAAATATTTTGGAAAAGCCATATTTTTGTACGAATCGCTTTTATTCTATTCCTAACATCCTCTTCTCTCATTATTATACCCAATTCTTGCATATCTTCTATTATTCTCATGATTGCAGGCGCCCTAGCACCTCTATTTCTATATTCATTACTTCTTTTATTCCATAGACATTCATATTTTTCATGAATATTAATAAACTTGTACGATTTATCCTCCGACCATCTAGTTGCCGCCATTTTAATATCAATTTGTTTATTCAATTGAATGCACAAAGTTGAGCATGCTTCAACTGAGTAGTCGTTCAATTCAGCCGATCGTGTGAAACGAATATGGCGGTTTACACATTCAATTCGTCCTCAATTCACTTGAATTCAACTGAGTTGATCAACTTACTTGAATAATGTAAACGCGGCATTAAGAAAGATCGAATTGATCATTTGGCAACTGATTCAATCAAAAACGGATCTGAATCATTAAAGAGTGCTTTTAAGGCCCGTTTACATTAGTCAAGCGAGTTGATCAAGTCAGTTGAATTCAAGTGACTTGCACAAAGTTGAGCATGCTTCTACTGAGAAGCCGTTCAATTCAGCCGATCGAGTGAAACGAAAAGGGCGGTTTACACATTCAATTCGCTTTCAATTCAACTAAGTTGATCAACTCACTTGACTAATGTAAACGCGGCATTAGAGAACTATCAAAAATAACTATCGTTTTCAAAGAGTGACGAAAGTTGCTTTTCTGAAAGGTTCAATCGAAACATTTTACTTTTATAAGCATTTGAAGGAGAAAATCACCAAACAACTACAAATAATGGAGAAACAAGTACGCGTACACCAAGAAAATGCACAGTGTCACAAATCATTATCTGCAGACGCCAAATTCTACAAAATGGCCTTCCAATTGCTTCCACTTGTACCCCATTCTAAGTAAGAATTTTCCAATGAGAGGTGTTATTTTGAATAGCCCGCTATTTCGGTAGATGTCACGTTTGAAGCTCTCATTTTTTGACATTTGACAAGTGGAAACGACGTCATTAATAAAAATGGAACGGTAGACGCTTCAAGAACGCATTTAAATTATTAGAATTCACTATAAAAATGGTGAAGATTTGGCAGAGACGGTTCGTAAAACTCGAACATTTTTGGGTCATCATGAAGCACCTTGTCGGACCGCAATGAAGAAATTGCTGGAAAAATTCGAGTTGTTGGGACAAGCTAGTGATGTGAAGAATAAAACCCGTGCACTTCGCTCAAGAGCAGTCGAAATGTTGCTGCTGTAGTCGAAAGTGTTGAAGAAAACCCAGGTTTGTCCATTCCTCGCCGATCTTTGGAATTAGGCATCCCACAAACGTCATTACACCATAGTTTGATCTGGACAACGTTAACTTCCAACAAGACGGCGCTACGTGCAACACAAGCAACGAAATCATTGATCCTTTGCGGGAAAAGTTTCCGGACAGCCACCGAGGTCTTTTGATTTAACACCATGCGACTTCTTCCTTTGGGGCCACGTGAAAGAGAAGACCTCAAAGACAGAATTCGTGGGGTTATCCAGGACATAGCCTGATTTGCCTGATGTTATTCTCCACTATTAACGGCAAAGCTTCCTCTTTATAATGAAATGAACATCCGATCATTTATATTGAAAAATAGGATTTTATTTTGAATATCAAAATAACACCTCTTATTGGAAAACCTTTTATATGCTCACAGCGACTATCACGAAGATGACCTAATTGTATTACTCTCTTAAAAAAATACCAGAAAAGTTGTGTTTACTTGCTAGACTTGAAACTTTTCACACGATTTGTTATGTTGCAAATGACTACCAGTGAAACCATCAAAATATCACTTCAACTTTTCAGACCGTCTGTGAGAAAACCTTATGAGGATTGCATGAATCATGAGATGTACCTAACTCAATTCCCATAAGTAAACAGAAACAGTTCACATTCAGTTATCCGAACAAAATCTTCACAAGATCGTAATCCACTTAAGATCATTTTTTTTTCATTTTCTCACCAAGTAAGGATAGTGTCGAAACATTGTAGCCAACAGAACAATAAAATCGAAATGTTTCCTTTCGCTTGTACTTTCGCACGGCCGAGCTCCCTAAAATTGGATTAGGTCACTAGTTTATTAAACTACATGATATAATTTAATTTACCCACACTTATGGTATTTACATGGAGGTGTCTCATTGTTGAACTTCTTCCGATTGCTTAATTGGTTCGGCTTAGATAATACCATGGGAATTTTCGTTAATTGAATTGAAAGAGACACTTTTTATGTGCATTTAACTCGGCAGTTTATGAGTATTATATTGTCTTGAATGTGGAAGAATTTGTTTTTTTCTATACGGAAATATCATTGTTATTGTATCAGGCGGTTTCCTCGTTTGTTTCTTTATGCATAATTGTGGTTTGCGGTGATGCTGAAATCTTTGCGACATTAGGTAGAAATAGTTAGTCTGGGAAATGCAAGACAACTTTCTTTTTGCAGGGTTTTCCTTTTAAGTCGGCCTATAAGACGTTTTCGGAGAACTAGTGAATATTTCTTTCTGGAATTTTAGGAGGAGCCTTGAGAATGAAGGAACTCTTCGCATAAAATATTTTTAAGTCGACAGTGTTGCCACGTCTATCTCAAACGCATATCTACCTTCTCATTTCAAATTCAACTACCTATATTTTTATTTATGTATCGATTTAATACCAAATTCGCAGTATAACCTACTAAAAAAAAATTAACTGCCATGCACAGTTGCCAAGCTATGCACAAAACATACTTGAAATTTTTTTCATCTGCATTGCCAGTTTGGAAATGCAATATCTCGATTATTTTCAATGGAACGGAACCAAACTCAACGGTCTCATAGTAGGGATTCCATGCATTCATGTGGTATATTCAGTATTCTGATACATCGTGAGGTTCTTCGAAATTTTTTATCCGAAAATGTGGAACTCAAAATTGAAATATTTGAGATTTTCAAATGACAACCCCTATATTTATTTACAGCATTCCATTCTAAATAAAAAATTAATGGCAGTTTTTTTTTTACACTTATTATTTATTTTGGATGGTTTTCGAATGAGATGAAAAATACTGAAATTCTTCAGTCTTAATAGTCATGGAAAATATTAACTAAATTTTAATATTTAACGAGGGTTGTCTGTTATAATTCGACATAGAACGATAATAATGTTATAATCTGACCACTGACAGCTCTATTGCCCAGTTGGCCTTTTCAGAACGTTCTGATATACAAACGCTGATTGAAATTCGAGCAAGCTCAGGTAAATAAAAAATATAGAAATATCCTGTCAGATGTAAACACAGACAAAATGAGGAAAAGATCTTCATGTTCATATTCTCCCCTGCTCTTTACAAACATTAACCTAACTATGGTTATTCCTATAATTTTCGAGAGTTATTTTATCATTTCAAGTGCTATTGAAGTTCTTTTACTTCAGAAAATGCCGAAATACCGTATTATTTGCAAGATATGTCGAGATCATGATTATTTACAAACATTATTCCACACTACCTACAGTAGAGCGGGTTGATTATGTAAACCTTAAATCAGTTAGATAAAGTAACGTCGCTAGTAAACATAAGGTAGATGGGACTAATTTCTCAAAAAAATCCTATTAATCCCTGTTCATAAAGAAGTTATATGTATTTCGTTTCAGTACCTCTAAAAAACTTGACTCCGCCTTGCGTTTATATTGAACTATCAAAATTTGAAACAAGAACAAACATTTGTTTTGTATATATGATTCTCAAATTTATTCTTTTGATATAGCGCATGTGGCCTATCTATGTTCTTTATTACTCTGAGACAGCAAAAAAACCGTAGAACAACGCAGAACTATCAATTCTGAGTGGTACACAATCATTTGCGAGCTCTTACACATCGGCTCAAAAAACAGCATTTTTGAGCACTCAAAACGTCGACTTGATGAAACATCCGCCGTATAGTCCTGACTTCAGTTCACAATGCATGATTTGGGGATACATCACTCAAAGTAGTAAACGTCTTTCGATAATAATAATTGGTTCGAACGCTAGCATAAATGTATAGATTTTCATAAGGAAAATTTTCAAAGATTTAGATTTGTTTCGTTTTCTAATTTTTAACACGTTGACTGCGTTAGGAATATTTCAAGTTTCTTTTTCCGTGCGGTATCGGTCCCCGGAGACCGATACCATATCTTTCCTCCGGTGCGGTATAGGTCGCCGGGGACCGATATCTTAAATAATTTTCAAATCAATATTTTACTGAAGTTTTCGACTGTAACCTTAAAATTCAAAAGATTTAGTTTACTGAATCAATTTGAATTCCACGTTCTACGTCGTATCAGGGTACAGGAAACAATGTCCTTTCTAGAAAAACTTTACTGAAACAACTATAGGAAGAGATTCAAAGTGTTTAATATATTTATAACAACAACAAAAATCAAATTTTTATAACGTGAAATAAGCAAAAATTACTATGTCATAAAATCACAATATTTGTTTGAAGAAATTCAACTCAATTATGCTTTTTGTTAAAGCACGGTAGGCACATGCCAGGTTTTCCTGGACAATTTTCACAAAAACTCGTCACTTTAGAAACTTTTTTATTAGCCTCTCGACTGGAAATAGTTTTTCGCAATTCTTCATAGCATCCCTTGCATATTTTCCTTTGTTTTCTTCCAGGTCCAGTTGGCTTCACGAAGGTGTGGAGTCTTTTGCGAGATGTTTCTGTTTTATTTTTGAAATATTTATTTTTGAGGTCTTCTGCTAGAATTTTTCTGAATGCTGTAATCGAAAGTTTTTTTTCAGAAATGCGATTATAGATGATCCACGCATTTACAACACATGTTCCGAATAATAATTCGAACATGACCTTCCTGTACCACTTCAGTCCTCTTCGTAAGACTGAGTGGTATGAGGACATTTGGTCACTATAATCAACGCCCTTTTTTGCCTTATTGTAATCTATTACACATCTTGGTTTTTGAATAACCTCACCCTTCTTGGATTTCTTTCCAGAAGCTTCAACCCCAGTATTATGGATCGGATCTGTTGTCAGCATTAAAACAGGTCTTTTATCAATCCATTTTATAATTTTGACGCAGTCATTCTGCTGCCCATATATTTCTCCTCTTTTCATTTTTCGTTGGAAGGTTTTTGGAATGCCTTTTCTATTCGCACGAAGAGTTCCACAATAAATCACTTTTTCCTGAAAGAGTTTTTTTGCTAGAGGTAAACTGGTATAAAAATTGTCCGCATAGAGATAATGGCCTTCTTTCACTTCTAATGATTTCAATAGTTCCAATACTATTGTTTCAGAGTGCTGTTGTCCCTCAACTTTCTCATTTTTGCCAGTGTAAAGGATGATTTGGATCGTATAGCCGTCAACAGTGCATAGCTTATACAGTTTCACACCGTACTTATGTGTTTTATTCGGTATATATTGGCGGAATTTCAGTCGCCCTCTGAAGGGAATCATAGATTCGTCAATAACTAATATTCTTCCCGCAGTGATTGCACTCCGAAAATTTTTATTGAGAATATCTAACGCCGTCTTTATTTTGTGCAGCCTGTCACTTGTATCTAAGAATGGATCAGCATTGTTGCAAAAGTGAATACATCGAAGTAAAAGAAGAAATCGATCCCTTGGCATTGTATTTGCGATGAAATCGTTTTTGAACATGGGATCTTTGGACCAGTAGTCACTTACTGACGGCAGCGAGTTTAATCCCATAGTCAGAATAATCGAGAAAAAACTCATAATTTCATCAACGTCTGTATTGACCCAGACATGAAGTCTGGATTTTGAAATAGATTTATGTTCCTCCAAACTTTGTTGAGCATAAGTATTCGTTTCCTCAACTATTAGATTCCACAGATCTTTAGTCACAAAAATATTATATGCATCTAAGGGGCAAGTTATTGCGCTAATGTCAAAATTGTAGATGGATAATTCCTGGCAAGCAGTAAAAGGCAATTCTTCAGTAGTGATATCGAACCAATTATTTTTGTCTAGCGCCATCATAGAGATGTTAGTAGTATTACCATTCGTGTTATTATCACCTGTTTCCTCGTCAGAAAAATCGGTGTCTTCAGAGCTATCTGAAAAAATGTGATGAATTTTGTGAAAACCCTAAACGTTACAAACTCTGACAAGTGATTTATTTCGTTATTATAAGGAAAACTTACCATGCACTATTTCATCCTCGTTTGATGACGTCTCTTGTGAAGATGGTAAGTAATCGCCATCCTTGACAGAGTCATCACTTCCAAAATCAGAAAATTCTTCATCAGAACCGAAATAATAATTTTCTGCGCTCGTCCCAGGCAAACTTGTTTCATCTACAGGAATATTTTTTGCCATATTCACAATCTTTTGCGCACGGTTAGGAAACATTTTTCGAAGTTATTATTTACGGAAGCACTTCTCGCAACGGCTATGTTTATCAGACTAATAAAAACGCGGGAAGACTTGTTGACTCAAGTAATTGCATATAGGTCTCCGGGGACCGATGCCGCACTGGATTTACACGTGTTTCACTTCAGTGCGGTATAGGTCGCCGGAGACCGATACGTTTCTTCAGCATTGACTAGAATGTGAAACATCCAACAATTATTTAGCTGTAAATAGCACATTCCTATCATAAACTTTCTGGAAGTTATGAAGTTCGCACATGAGGAATTATTCGATCTAAATTCAATCGCACACAAATACAGACGCGCATCGGTCCCCGGGGACCGATATCGCAGTCAACGTGTTAAATACGAAAAAAAATCCTTGTATATTGAAAACAATGTAACATCAAGTGCAAGTACAAGTATAAAAAAGGTCTCACCTGTGAAGGCACATTCTTGATCTTGAACTCCCTCTCACTAGCTTCAAGCGGAGGTCCCTGTTTAAAACTCTTGTCTCCGAAAAGCCTGTAAACCACCCTGAAACCTAAAATATTTGCAGTATCCGAACCCCACTGAATTATCACGGAATTATCCTGTCTGAAAGCACTCTTCACCAGGACCTCTTTGGATTCATCAGCTTTGTTACGTGAGGCATAATTCTTGATCAATGAGGGCCTCTGCGTCCATGGAGCCACTGTTGTCTTCGATTTGGCCTTCTGTGTTGAATGCTTGGACGTGGTACCTTTCGTGGTCGTTGAGCTGGTCGATGTGGCTGTAGTTGCAGTACTCGTAGCTTTTGAGGTTGTTTGCGTTGTAGTTGTTACTGTGGTTGAAGTTATTATTTTTGGTGGAGGTTTCTTGGTTGTAGTAGTCGATGTCGAAGTAACTTTTGGTGCTGGCTCAGGACCAGATAGGTTAACATCGTCTAATTCTGCACTTACAACCGTCGCAACACCTAGATTCTCTTTCTTTTCCTCTGTGCTCGTGCAGAGTTCTTCTGGTTGTATGCTGTAGAAACCTCTGTCTCTAAACCTAGGAGGGCTTCCGCAAAACTGTGGATTCCTCTCTCTGCTGGTCACTTGTAGGTCGCCTTCTCTTATCCACTTTATAACCCATGCTAATTTACAGTCACAGTGTAGAAAACGTCCACCCAAACTTAACCCTCTCAAGGTCTTGTTGAGATGGGATAAAGATTGGTAAGGAATTGTCACCAAAGGGTTTCCATCGAGTGCCAGTAATGTTATCGATGGGTTACCCTTGAAGGCATCATTGGGAAGATCTGTTAGAAGATTGAAACCTATATCTAACACCTTAATTCAGTTAATGAGCTCAAAGCTGCCTTAGGGAAATCTGGTAAGAGATTATTCAGAAGACTGAGGGAGCTTAAAGTTTTCTTCACTCCTTTGAAAGCATTTTCGCCCATATGTTGAATGAGATTTCTTTCCAAATTAATTGCTGTCAAGGATTTTAATCCCTCAAAGGCGTTTTCATTCTTTTCTCCTCCTAATTCGATCAGGCTGTTTTGGGATAGATCAAGGAAAGCTAGGGTTCTCATTCCTTGTATCGCTTTTGGTACTTCTTTTTGTTTAGTTCCTTTTAGATTTAAGTTTTTCAAGCATCCTTCTAAGCCACTCAAAGCGTCATCTTCTAGTGTAACATTGTTGTCTGCAAGTTTCAGTGTGGCTAGTCTTGTTAGATTTTGGAAGGCAAAAGGTGGAACCTTAGCTATTCTGTTATGTGAAAAGTCTAGCAGCGTGAGAGTCTTGAGAGACTTCAGACTTTCAACAGGTACCTCACTTATGTCGTTATCCTGTAAATTGAGGTTTTTCAGGTGACGTTCTTGGCCCTTGAATGCATCGTTAGATATAGTCTTGATCCTACATCCCGATAATTGTATGTTCTGTATCTTCAGGTTCACGAATATGTTGTCTTTGAGCGCCGTTATGGTTGAATTATTGACGTATAATAGATCGAGAGGTGTGTCTGTCGCGTATTTGTGTAACGATGTCAGTAATTTTTGCCAGTCCACCATATCGCATTGGACGGATAGTTCGTGACCGAGATTATAGCTGCACAGACAGGAGGATTGTAGGTCTGGAACCTCAAGTTGCCATGGGCATTGGGCTGCGGCAATTACCATCAGCGTCGCTGATGCCAGCCAGTGGATGAAGATTCTGCTTCTCATGACCTGAAACGAAGGAGAGTTGTTAACGTGATTGGTTCGGTTTCCTTAAACACCTACATCATATATAGGAAAAGAGAGGTGGGGCTCGTGATACATATCTCTTGGAAATTGGTCTTGAATTCGCTTGTATGGAATGGGGCAAGGATAATTGTGTGCTGGATATGGAGTGACTATTCGATATTTTTTTCTGTTTCTGTCTGCAGATATGCGAGTTTTATTCCGTTTTGGGATAAGAGTGTTGAGTAACCGATATTTTGATATCATTACTTATAATGGAATTAATTCATTTCTTTGCCATTGAAAGTCTGTACAAAATCGACTATGAATTTTGCCTGAAAAAAGATTATTCTGATTAAAAATATTACGACTTTACGAGTACGTAATGCAGAAAGTATCAAAATTAAGTTTTTTGTCTGCATTTTGCAGTTAATCTACAACAGTACAATCGAAAGTCAAATAAAGATATTGAAATATTACATGAGCTATTTCCATAATTTTCGCTACTTAAGAACAATGTTTCGTTTCGGTTAGCATTTATCAGTCGTCGTCAGAAAACACAGTCACATGTCTTGATAGATCCTCGTTGGAAAAATTTAAAAAAGTTTATTTTTGTTTAGTTGTTAGCAATTGGCTGAAGATTATCAAAATATATTTTCGAATGGAAAAAAATTCGGAGACCTTTGAGACATAGCTTAACGAAATCGAAATTCTTCATATAAATAGTTGCGATGTTCGTGCCACAAAAAATACCTAATGGATAACTAATTGAGAAATTGTTATAGACATATCTAATCAACGGATTATTTTCCATTGATCTTTCTTGTAGGGGTTTGAATTTTTCAGTTTTCAATTTGAATATTTAATGGATTTGTATAATGTTTATTCAGGGAAAGTCCTGAGTGGCTTACATAAGCCAGAGTAACCGATTTCGGGCGTATATTTTCAATTCTCGGAGAAAATAATAAACAGTGGCTGTAGGACCAATATACTACAAGAGTAGTATTGGGCAGAATCTAGTGGCGTATTCGCTTTTTCTGCAGGATTTTCACAAAACATTTCTTCCTTCGAAAGCTTGATTTTTACTGATTTCAAAAATATACAATATTGCATGGTTTCTATCCATATAAATAACAGAAAATGGTCGAAATAAAATCTATATGGTTTGAACTGTAGATCAGCTCAAATCAAAAGTGCTTTCTATAACAATAGCGGTATTTTACTGTCGATCTCATCATTTTGGTATATGCTTTTTATTCTTTTCTATAAAATTTAAATCTAGATTATTAAGTATATTTTATGAATTTATATCTCGAGAAGTATTCGGAAATAACGAGGAACTATTTGAATAGATATATGATGCTTCATCATACATGATAGCACCTAATGTAACTTTCAAGCATGTTGATTTTTTCAATACTCCATAATTCATTTTGAAATAGAAATATATTTAGGTAATTCGAAACAATAATTGTGCGCTGATTCGAATTTTCGAATGATTCAAATAGAATTTGATTGTCATAGCTTGTCATCTTGGAGAAATGGAGAATAAAACGTAAAAATGAAAAGACTTATACATATACATAATAAAATTGAGAAACAAACGTAAAAATGGAAAGAATAATACACAAGAGGACTGTGGGAATTTTTCAGAATTGTGCTCATCAACAGTTGAAAACATATAAAAATGTAAAAAGGTATTCGACCATTCTCTATTATTTTTATTGAAGCAAATACAAAATGCGATTTTGATTTTTTTTGAAATCAGTCAAAATGAAGCTCTCAAAGAAATGCACAGAAATCTAAATTTCAATTTCGAAAAACATAGCTTTCAAGTTATAGGTGCGAAATATTGATTGTCCGTAAATAAGTGCCTGTATGTATCAATTTCAAAGTTTTATCTAGTAGGATCAGATATATAAATTTTTTCGATATGATAAATTTTCCTATTTTCGCTTATAACTCGAAAATCAAACTCGAAAACAAAAAAAAGGTGGCCGAAAATGAAAACTACATTTGTTAGTTTCCTAGAAAAGACAACCAGGGGAGGTTTCAGATCCTCATTTGATTAGAAAAAGGAAGAATATAAATAGTTGTCTCTCTCATATAGAATCAAACGTGAATTTATTTCTTAAAGTATCGAATTGAAAAAGAAAAAAAGTATATATAAGATGAAGGGCATTATACCATATTAGTATTCCGTTCTGGTTGTACAGAACGACATCTTCCCATTACACGAAGATCGTTCAAGCTTATCCGTACCGCTGTTGACCTCAACGGAAGTTGAAAGTGATGTAGCGGTCGCAGGTTGTTGAGCATATTACAGAATTTAAGAATGGTTATGGTTTGATTTAATGAGCTTTTATTGTTAATCCATGCTTTATGCATCATGCGTCATTTGATTCGAACCTGTACACAGATCTTTCCTGAAGATACGAAAGGGTTTGAGAGTCGAAATATAGTCGTAGAATATTAATCGTTCAACAGTGTCTATCGGTACTACTAGGGAAAAGCAATGGAATTTTTTAAAACGAAAGGTATTTTTAACGTATACGAAATTGTTCAACGATGACCCATGTAATAGCTTAATTTCCACTATTTTGATGTTGTCATTGATAACCGAACATTTAGTATTCAAATAGTTATTTAATAAACTAGGTTATTAAAGACAGCGACTAATGGTTCGAGACCATTATAGTCGCTCAATTAATAACCGAGTTTATTACAAGATTTTTCCGACGATCTCAATATGATATGTGGATGAATTCTTGATTGAAATACATTTTCATTCTGCACAAGACATACATTTGTCATAATGAAATTTCTATGTATCTATGTTCCAGTAGAGTTCTGACATTTTTCGTAGTGCTTCTGAATACTTTGAGAACGGTTGCCATGAGGATTGCACATTAAAATTGAGCTTTGAAATGGCTCATTAATGATCAATTTCGTACACATTAAAATCATCTTTTATTCTGAGGTCGGCGGAAAAGCAATATTAATGATGTTAAAACTCTACTGAAACATGGAAATTCAAATTATGTCAAATGTATCTCTTGTGCAAAATAAAAATGTATTTCAATCTAGAATTTATACTCAATTCATAATGCGGAAAAATCTTATAAACAACTCGTTTGTTAACAATAGCGTATACAAAATTGATCAATGATAACCCATTTCATTGTTTAATTTCTCCTATTTCAATATGCAATTGTCATGGACAACCGAAAATAAAGTATTCAGAAGCAATACGAGTAATGTACTGAAACATAAAAACTCATTTCAATCAAGAATTCTTCTCAATTCATTATGCAGCTGACGGCAAAATGGTGTGATCAACTAGTTTCTTAATCTAGCGATGTAAACTAATATTTAAGGAACTATTAATTTTGCTCGGATGTTGAATTTGAGAGAGTTTCACTTGATGAAGGCATTCAATATGAAGAAATAAATTGAACAGTGTCCTGAAGTAAAGTCGGAAGTTTTTGCTTTATACAAGAAAAACTTTATCTTACTTACTACCGGTCATTAAAACTATAACTTCCGAAAGGAAAAACTTAAAAGTTCCAAGGTGGGTGTAAGATGGGGAAGGAGAGTTGAATTCATAAATTAAAAATCGCGTAAAAGCTTTCATGATGTTTTCCACTAAATGAATTGATTTGGTTAATGGCAATTGCATTAACTTGATAGAATATTGACACACAGAGTTTGTATTTATTGAAATTCCACCCATTTATGAAATTACGTCCGCTTTCTAATTATATTCCTAGTTGAGCTGATAATCCTATAGTTTTCATTTTTAAAATGTTCTCAAACTCATGTATTCTTTTGCTTTCGATATGAACAAATTCACATCAGATGCGAATTATATACTTAATATTTTAATGCTAAATATCAAATTGCAGACGAAATTGAGGAGACGTTTTGTTCACATTAATAATGTGGAATGCTTCTTCAAATTTGAAAATCCTGTAAGTAATCGGTGTCATTCGCATATTCAACTCTTTTGTCAACCTCAAACTTCTGCTGATAATATCAAGTATGCAAGTTTTCATTTTTGTAAGTTATTGCTACCGACGTAAACTTTTGACATCACTTTTTTACAAACCTAAATAAATACATGTTTACTTTTGTATACTTTCAGCTGGCTGATGATGATGGAATAATTCCGAAATCGATAGCCGAAGATTTTAATAAACAATAATAGTGTGTTTTATTTTATTTTACATTTCTTGATCTTCTTGACATCACATTTTCGAACAGTCAACCAATTTTTCTCGTTTCACATATACGTGGAATACTTTTCTTTGGATCAAACTATTTTCTCAATATTCAACAGGGATAACTATTTGCGACCTTCAATATCATCAGTAGGTTCAACCAACTAGTTTAAAATTGGAAAATTACAGACATTCTGTTAGAAGGAAAGCACGAAGGTTCTAGAAAAAACGCACGAAGATAGATTCTTTGTCCACTTCGTGAGAAGTTTATTATTGGTATTCCCATCTCCGAAATAGGTCTCGACATTGAAGATGATCTCGCAAAAAAATTCTAAATAAAATTTGTTCAAATTGTAGAGATTAACCTCGAAAAGTATTACTGTTTTGCAAGCTTGATTTTCCCATAATTAAATTCACGAAACTAAGTGACCAGGATTAGGTAGATATCATTGTAGATATAGATGTCATCAGCAGCAACTTGGTGTCATTGTACGAATTCGAAAATAAGCGATTGGCTGAGTCTCATTGTTAATCACCTTCATTTTTTGAAGAAGGTTGTAAACATTAGGGAAAAATTGCTTTCTTATCATTCGACATTTATAAGGACGCAATCAAGCAAATTTTGTATTATTTGAATGATCTAGGAAAAAAGTCACCCAGTAGATGTATTTTCAACATTTTAGAAAATTCTATGGCTATGGATAAAAGATAAAAAATCATTTAAACAATATTTTACTATAACTTTTTCAAGTTCCTTCTGGTTTATACCAGACCAGTTGACAAAAGCTTCTGTTATTGTTGCGAAATTTAAATGGATAGTGAGGGCGAAATATCACTTTTAAAATCTATGCTAAACGATTATACAGTATTATGGTTTTGTACACAGTTAATCTCACATTCAAGAAATTGGAAATTCATCACTTGGAGAGGAAGACCTGGTTTGGAAACCCTCTTCTGGTTGTGCAGTAGCTTTTCTCGAATATTGAAGGGATTTCAAGGATAATAGTTTAGTTTATATTGACAGGAATTGATGCTTTGAGAATTCGTGTTCGATCATTAGAATATAATCGCTGCACATTTTTTCACAATGGCGATTTTATTAAAATCCAATACCAGATCACAATGAGTTCAATGTTATAAGACAAAGGAGGTGGTTCGTCTGTTGCAGGTGTACATTGTATTCGAGAACAATTGATCAAAAACCGAAAGTAAATCGAAGAATAAGTACTTTCCAATCGTCTCAATCTCAACAATAGAATTTCAATTTTAATATCGCTGAATCGAATTATCGGAAAGTATCTAGTTAGCAGTGGGAAAACCGCATCAGTATCGTCTAGAGAACTTTTTCATGCGCTCTGATTGTTTTGAGTCATCTCACGTTGGCCATTGCAGGTTACAGTTATTGTACTGATTTCACGCTCATGGTTTTCCTTTCGTGAGAGCGTTTTGGACCTGGATAGGCAGGCTATCGTCTTGTTGAACGTAAACATCTGTTATTTGAAGAGCTTTTTAATTGGAGGAAAATTGAATTTTCAGAAGTATAAGTATCGTTTTAAGTCCAGTACATTTGTATCGAATGGGGTGTTTGAATGCAAAAGGTGGGGAAGTAGCGATTTTTCAGAATGCTGTAAGGCTTAGGGATCTAATTGAAAATCGAAGCGCTGTAGCCGTTATCTTGGATTTAAGTTACCAATAATTCTGTTTTTAGATAATTACGTGAAAACTGTGTTTTCTTTGACGAAAGATGAAGAAGCTAAGAAAAAGGAAACATTTTACTACATTTTTCGTGAAGTTTTTCATTTCGTTTTCTGGCTGTTCATCAATTGTTCGAACGACGACAAATTATATTGCAATTTGTGGCCAATATGTTCGATTTGTACAAAATCGTTTTGGTTCCCACGCAGAAGTTCATTCGAAGGATATTCAACTTATAGTGGCAATACATATACAGAAACCACAGAAAGACGTGTCTGCCGATGTCCCTTTTTAGCGATTTTTATCCAATGCAAAATATAAAGTTCGTCTTACGCAGCGTCCCAAAGAAGTAACGTAATATGTGAACAATTTCTGAACCAAAATCCTGGCACTCGTCGATTTTTAATTTCAAAAGCAGTTTACTCTATGCTTTTTTGAAATTAGGCCTCGCACCCCTCTGCTTTATTTTTTCACATGGGAATATAATAATAATAATAGTGCCTTTATTATATACGGATTGTGATACAAATGAGAGGTAAATTGATTACTTATACTTGTTCCTACTTACACAACTCATATATTCTTAATTGAAAAAAAATTGAAATTACAAATCCATGGATTCATGAACCTTTCTTATTAATTATTAGTAACAAAAAGATGGGCTATCGTTGTACTGCCCAATCATAAATTGGATTTTTTTCAAAAAATGAAATATGTAAAAAATCGATAATTGAAAAAAGTATACTATGGTTCTGATGATGCGATCCTCTTGAGATTCCGCATGAACATTCAGTGTATCAATTAAAATTCACAAAATAAATTTCACTCGAATCGGATATCTTGTTATGGAAATATAAAGATTGCCTTTTCAATATTCCAATTACATTTTCTTTAATTCTGTTAACACTATGGCCACAAAATTTTGCATAAGGCTTATTATGAGCATCTTGCATATGGACGCAAAATTTCATTTCGATTGTTTTTTTTGTCTGAGATATTGACGAACAAAAATTTCGAACGGCCGTATTTTATGGAATAATTTTGCGATTTGGCGGGTTAACGAACTCAACTGCGGTATTCGGGAACCGAACTCATTCTGAAAATCTCAAATCTTCAGGATAATCCCTTCGAAAGTTATTGTGCTTACGGACGGCCGGACGGCCCCTCGGACAGAATTGAATGTGACAACGGATCCTTTATTAGGGAGCGAACCCTATCCTTTGAGGGCATATTCGGCTCAAAATTCGAAAATTACAGACATTTCAGGAAAACGATATAGCACTTTTTTGACTAGAACGAGCGCTTAAAAAGGTAAATCTCTTCCATAAGCAATTTCACAAAAATATCTCAGACTAGTTCCGAAGTATGAGTTTGTTCGATTTAAATCGATTAATGTTTTTCTTGGGTCATCTTAGACAACTTTCAAATGAGATTGAAAGAAACCTTTTTTGGGAGACATGCATAACTTTTTCACAGTTTGCATGGGTTTGTACGCAACTTGTAAACCGAGGGAACAATTATTACTGTGCCGTCATTTGAAATTAACGATAAATTTTAATTAAGATCATGACGGAGGGCTGTTGAAAACTCGGCCATATCGTCTGCTTAATATGCAAAACACATAAGTCCACTTTTGGGCGAATTTGAAAATTTGAGTTATGTCAAGGAGCTTCGTGCGCACCTGTGCAGAAAATTCACACAACACCCAAAAATCTTATAGCTGACGAGCCCGGAACGACGTTATCTAAAAATTTAAAGAAAATCACTTACGCACATCCCACAGATTCACAGTTTTTTTCCTCTCCTCTCAACTTTGGGTTTTGGACTTATGTGATTTGCATATTAAGGCGACGATATGTTATTTTCAGGAGAAAAGTTAAATATCTGATGAAAAATTGATCGGCAGCCTCAGGGGTATACCCCAGGGAATGTTTCGGCCCCTTATATTATTTACATTCTTCGTCGGCACGGTTTTAACAACGACATTGCAGATGATACTTTATTCTATGGGGCCAAAACTTGAGCAGAATTTTCAACTGGTTTCCGGAATTATTATGATTTAATGCGAAGAAAAGCCTCTTACTGTTTAATACGGGAACACGTTGTCACCAATTATGCGGATCGAGTACCAAATTTTGTATCTCTTATAATTCTTAATGACATCGGAAAACAATTAAATGAAAATGACATATAGAAAGGATAAGTTATTAGTAATATCACACCAGTATATAGGTAGGTACTTATAAAAGGGTGTTTCGATATGAGAGCAAGATTTGGATTTTGCGTCATATTTGATATTCAAAATTTCATATAATTATGACATGACGATCGAAAGTTGACAGATGAGATTAATTGTATATTATGCAACGAGCGTAAAAAACTATTATTCGCGAAGATTTTAACATTTGGTTACCGCGAATAGACCCTTCTATGACAAGCGTGGAAAAAGTCGAGTTGACACATGAAAAATTTGTCGAGAACTGGGTCATTGTATATTTTGTAATAAAAAAGCGTCAATTGATATCATATAGATTAGCCCTCGATTGACAAGGTATGCCTATATTTGTTAGTTGGAGTACTTAAGAATATTGGACTAAGACCAATTCAAAGAATATTATATCAAAGCTTAATCTATGAAGTATTTGACAGCAGTAAATTATAATCTCATTATTACCTTGTGATTAATGGGTATTATTAAGACCGAGCAAAGAGACGTACAATTGACGGATTTTACAATAGTCGTGGATAAAACTATTGAATTCCACTACAGGTATTCAATTATTGAAAATGTCGTCGAAGTTTTACGCCTATGCAAGCAAGGTCATTTTCAAGATATTTCGTTTCATACATAATTCGCAAATGTACAGTTTCAAAATCAATTAATATTTCAATTTTTTGCTGCAGTAAAGAATGTTTTATTGAACACAGAAATCTTGCGCTCTCATTGAACAACTTTATATTTGGGGTCCAGAGAATGTTTTTGCGTCTAAGTCGATATTATATAACGTTTATGTAGTTGATATAAGCCGAATAAGTTGAAAACTTTGGCACCATAGTTCACATGGTCAAAACAATGAATCAAATTTGAATATTCTGAGAACTATTGGATTCATTCTATCATGTTGAATCTCAAACCTGCTTTGAAAAGCTTTGGAGCTATTTATTTTGACTGTTTATCAATTGAAGAGTTGCTTCATAAGAATTTTCGACTGAAATATTTTAACTGAATATACCTGGGTTGTATCCAACTGCCGGAGATTCATTTCGAAACAATGAATTAAGCAACTATCAACTGATTCGTAACAAAATTTGGGCTCTCTGTGTTTCGATAACGATCATTTCTCACAATTATCAAGATCTCGACTTCGAAG
>CM024239.1:54059607-54173021 GCA_013421045.1 Propylea japonica
AGAACTATTCGAAAGGGTATAGCCGGGTTTCAATGGTAAATCTGCCCCCGCGGCCTTTTCGATTCATATTGAGGGGATCGATTAGGCATTGAATGAAAATAATTCAGCCAACTTTTCAGCTTTTATCTCTAGCCATTTTTGAGATTTCTGTGAAAAAACACTTTTTTCGATTTTATTTTTTTTCTCTTGTGATATCCAAAATTCGAATGGTGATTTTTTCTGTCGATTCTTTGCTATTGAAGGAATAGACGTATAATTTTTTTATGAATTTCAGCTGCAAAATCTATTTTTAAGAAAAATGAAGTTTTTGTCATTTGTTTTTCGGTGTTCTTAAAAAGTGTCCACCGCCATTTTTTGACATAAAATGTCTTCTTTGGCCCTTTATACCCTGGAATTTTTTCACATTTTTAAAATTGGTGGAACATTTGAAAAAAAAATTAAAACTGTTTGAATTTTAGGATTCAACAGATATCCATCAAATTTTGGTACCGTTGTATTCATATTGGCTTCCTGAACAATATTAGTGAAAAAAACAATTGGCGATCTGTTTTAGTTTGGGAGATATGGGCCCCCAAATTCCGAAAAATATTTCACCTGAAAGTCACTTTTCTCACTACAGAAACACTGAATACCGCTTTATTGAGTTTAAAGCCTCTCTGAACATTTTAACATGAAGATTTGATTCATTTTATTTCAGATATATCCAATAATTGTTGCAAAAACATCGAAAAAATTCTACGGAAAGCCCGCCGTTCCTTATGGTAAGTTTGGCACTACCGCGAATTATTTCGCGCGAATATGACACGATGCATACCGGTAAATCCCGCTATCATTCCTAATGGCACTTGCTGAAAGACGCGGTAGTGCCAAACTTACCATAAGGAACGGCGGGCTTTCCGTAGAATTTTTCGATGTTTTTGCAACATTATTGATATATCTGAAAAAAAATGAATCAAATCTTCATGTTAAAATGTTCAGAGAGGCTTTAAACTCAATAAAGCGGTAATTCAGTGTTTCTGTAGAGAGAAAAGTGACTTTCAGGTGAAATATTTTTCGGACTTTGGGGGCCCATATCTCCCAAACTAAAACAGATCGCCAATTGTTTTTTCACTCACTAATATTGTTCAGGAAGCCAATATGAATACAACGGTACCAAAATTTGATGGATATCTGTTGAATCCTAAAATTCAAACAGTTTTAATTTTTTTTTCAAAATGTTCCACCAATTTTAAAAATGTGGAAAAACTCCAGGGTATAAAGGGCCAAAGAAGACATTTATGTCAAAAAATGGCGGTGGACACTTTTTAAGAACACCGAAAAACAAATGACAAAAACTTCATTTTTTTCTTAAAAATAGATTTGCAGCTGAAATTCATAAAAAAATTATACGTCTATTCCTTCAATAGCAAAGAATCGACAGAAAAATCACCATTCGAAAGTTTTGGATATCACAAGAGAAAAAAAATAAAATCGAAAAAAAGTGTTTTTCACAGAAATCTCAAAAATGGCTAGAGATAAAAAGCTGAAAAGTTGGCTGAATTATTTTCATTCAATGCCTAATCGATCCCCTCAATATGAATCGAAAAGGCCGCGGGGGCAGATTTACCATTGAAACCCCGGCTATACCCTTTGGAACAATAATGATTTTGAAAAACAGTTTAATATGAAACAAGATAATGCAAAATTTTGCAGCCATAAAAAATTCAATTGTAAAAAAGCATCTTTATATTTCCATAACAAGATATCCGATTCGAGTGAAATTTATCTTGTGAATGAAGATGTATATACTGAATGTTCATACAAAATTTCAATAAGCATCTTCAGAACCATAGAATTTAAATTTTCTTAATTAGTGATTTTTACATATTTCATTTTTTCAAATAATTTCCAGAATATAATTCCGATCGTGCTAAGATGTTGCATTCATATACTTAGCATGAAACCCGAGTACTATACAAAATTTTGAGATAATAGCATTATTGCTCCACCTACGAACGAAGCGCTCGAAAACACCTGCTCTGGGCTTTTTCTAAGTTTCTTACAAGGAATCCTCGTAAGTTCGAATGAATGTTAAGGGTTTCCAATAAGAGGTGTTATTTTGAAAAGCCCGCTACTTCGGTAGATGTCACGTTTGAAGCTGTCTTTTTTTGACATTTGACAAGTAGAAACTACGCCATTAATGAAAATGGAACGATACACGCTTCAAGAACGCATTGAAATTATTAAAATTCAATATATGATGAAAATTTGGCAGACGGTTCGGAAAACTCGAACATTTTGGGTCGTCGTGAGAGCACTTTGTCAGACCGCAATAAGGAAATTGGTGGAAAATTCGAGCTGTTGGGACAAGTTAGTGATGTGAAGAATAAAACTCGTGCATGTCGCCCAAGAAAATCCGAGAATATTGCTGCTGTAGCCGACAGTGTTGAAGAAAACCCAGGTTTGTCCAGTCCTCGTCTTTCTTTGGAATTAGGCATTTTTATGGTCGAAATTGGATAGTATTGATCTGGACAACGTTTACTTTCAACACAGACGGCGCTACGTCCACAAAAACAACGAAAACATTGATCTTTTTCCGGAAAATTTTCCGGACCGTGTTATCTCTCGAAGAGGTGATCACAATTGGCCACCGAGATCTTGTGATTTAACACTTTGCGCCTTCATCCTTTGGGGCCACGTGAAAGAGAAGGTCTACACCTCAGAGTAAAGCAGCGTCCACACTATGCCGGAGTATGCCGGGCGAGGCCGGGCGGGCTGACCCAGGCGGCCCAAGCCGGGCGGGTTCGTTCGGGCCGGCACGACGTCCACACCGAAAACGAGGCCGCCCGGGTTATATCTACCTATATTCGACAATTCAATTGTAACTAAAGCCGCCCGGTGCCGCTCGGCACGTCCCCACTACATATTTTCGTTCGGCTCGGGCCGGCATCCTTTGATCTGTACCTACTTTCTGCGGGTTGGGATCGGCTCGGCTCGGGCCGGCTTTTCAAGCCGCCCGGGGCGTCCACACCAACCCGGCTTAGGCCGCCCGGGTCAGCCCGCTCGGCCTCGCCCGGCATAGTGTGGACGCTGCTTAAGAAATTATTTCTTACTCTGAGGTCTACGCCAATAGCCCAGCGTCGATTCAAGACCTCAAAGATGGAATTCGTGAGGCTATCGAGGACATAGTGTAGCCACTTTGCGATTTGGTTATGGAGAATTTCATTAAAGGATTTGGTCCTGTAAGCGTGGTCGTGGTGGTCATTTGCCTGATGTAATTTTCCACTATTAACGGCATAGCCTCTCTTTAAAATGAAATAAACATCCGATCATTTATATTGAATAATGGCATTTTTCTTTGAATATCAAAATAACACACCTCATTGGAAAACCCTTTATTTCTTCGAATAATGAAGTATTCTTCCTTGATTCAATATTATGAATCATTGAAGAATGATTACATCAGACCATTAATCGAGGAAAATAAGTTCACGATGATGTATTGCACGGTATTTGCTTTCGAAATAACAGACTGACGTTTACGGTTTGTTCGGTTTTGGTTTTGGACAAACTTTGATGGTTGAAATCGGAGAAAATAATGTAGCTTGTCGTGAAGCGAACAAACTAGTTTGTTGGAAGTTATTATTGTTTCTCGTGACGCTGGTTGAACGGGCGGTAACGATCTGACATGCAGATCGTCCTTTCTATTTATATCAGCGTTGAATTTTTGGCCTTGTCTTTTTGTTTTCTCCAATTTTGCTTATGCTTGATCAGCAAAATCGATAGATTCTCGAATAAATCACATTGTTTCCAACTTCTTTTCTGGATATCTGACCAACAATTCCAAAAATGAATGGTTTGGTCTCAAGTTGACTATTACTGTTTGCAAAATTCGTTTTCGGATACTTACTCGGGTTAACTCGAACCCTAACCCTCGCGTTCGTTTACCTAACCCCTAACAGCCAACCCGTGTTCGAAAAGTACGGTGATATTAACTCTATCACTGATTCAGGTTTGTATTTTAAAAAGGCGGGCATAAGTCTAGTACTCTTTTCTTAGTTATTTCATACATTCTATTCCTAAAATTATGGAAAGAGAAGAGAATTTGGCTCAGTGTAAAAAGTGAGGTTCCATGAGCCGACAACATGATGTGAAACCAACTTCTTTTCATAACTTTCGATGCAGATTTTCTGCGTTAAAGCTAAAGACTTATTCACTTCTTAAACATAGGTATTCAAAGATAACATTGCACATGCGAGGGCACACTAGAATTATAAGAAAGATTTAACAGAAGCCAATAAATCCAAGTAAAGCTAGAGACAACCAGTAAATAAAATGAGACTAAAAATAAATCCATAAAATATTTGGTTATGATATTGATACGTCTGACACTTCAAATCCCAAACCTGATGTGTTCGAAACTTAGAACCCGGGTCCGTGATCCGAGTAGATCCTTCACGTGACCCAATGGATCGAGTAAGTAACCTGAGTAAGTTCCGAAAACGCCTAAGAAGTGTCCAAATGAAATTATCACTATTATCAGAGTTGATGTGGAGACGAAATATTTGGCGTGAATTCGTTATTGTTCCAAATATGGAATAGTTTTCCAGTTAAACTGATTCGAAACTTTATTTCTGTTCATTTCCGAAAGAATGAATCTGATTGGATGAAAGTTTAACGATATAACCACTGGTTCAAAATTTCGTAAAAATCTTTAGGGTAGGATATTCTTTCTCAGAGAAAAAGCCTTGCCGGAAAAGTATTAATTTTGGATAGTTTTAACGAATAAGGTCACTTGTAATTTCTTGATGAATTTCACATTTTTTGATAAGAAAATTATTTAACGACAAATAAAACGCCTGAATATACTCGACTTAAATTTTTTCAATTGAAAATCATCCATAAATCGATTAATTCTTCCTTTACTATTCGTGATAATATTATAGTCCTGAATATTTTAATCGGGTATACAAATCCATGCCCAACTTTTATTCAATGACTGAATATAGTTATTCATTTAATATGATCATAATTGGCAAGAAAAAAATATTTTCCTATTTTGAATTCATTTGTTCCATTCAATATCATTTAATATTTGAAAGAGTTCCCAATAAAATGTCAACTTGACATCCACCTAATGGATTATTCAAGATCGAAGATACTACTATGATAACTTTTTTATTTCTCAAAAATCTTGAGTTTTAACCTTTCCAAAATAATTTTTCATTCATGTAAAAATGAATACGGAAAAAGTTTTGTCAGTTTGTGATTTCTTTCTCTTTCCGATCTTAAAAAGCTACCAAAAAAGACTTGAACAGGAAAAGGAGATCGAGAGTTCTTAAGATATTCAAATACAAATCATTATTTTACCAACACAAACCTGCGTGCAAAACCTTTTAACTCGTACAATGTCTCTAGATTTTTTTCACGATATGAGAATTGAAATACATCGATTATATGACCAAACCTGAAACACCGCCCTAATATACCAACCTTCAAACGAATGCCGTTAATAAGCAGAACTTGGCCAAGATCTCACGATCGATAAAACGCAATGCGTTATTTTGTTGAACATATAAACATGAATCAACCAACCTTCCGAGCTGCAAATGGATAAACGAAAATTAAGTTTAACCATTTATTGAAATATTATTTGGGCCGATTTCATCATTTTTGCTTCTTGTACTCCACGCATTGGACAGCCGTCGGCGTCGTCAGTAAAACCACTTGTAACTTTCAGAAAAAATACTTTCGTCTCTCTTTGAAAATGTTTGCCATTTTTAACAGTACTCAGGAATAGCCATCGATGACTTTGATCTATTTTCGAATCTATTTTTCAATCAGTTTCAAACAATTCATTTGGTCTTTTTAAGCTTATTATTGGAGCAAAGATTGTTTTGAGATCAACAGACGATTGACTAATGGGATTTTTGTTAATAACATGAAAGCTGCCCCATTTAATTTTTAACTTTTCAGTTTTTCTTCCTTTGATATTATGGTTCCTTCGATTCATAGAATCCTATGGTCTTCATTCAAAGCATGTTGAACAAGCTCTGACTTATCAGTATGTATCTCCTTTTCGAGCTAATCTATATTTTCTTTTATTCAAACATTGAAAGATTTTTCCGTCGACCTCAAAATGAAAGGTGATTTACTGTGTACTAAACTGATCATTAATGATCCATTTTAATGCTCAATATATGCTATTTTAAGTGCAATCCTCATGGCAACCGTTCACAAGTATTCAGAAGCATATAGTTATTCATTTAATATGATCATAATTGGCAAGAAAAAAATATTTTCCTATTTTGAATTCATTTGTTCCATTCAATATCATTTAATATTTGAAAGAGTTCCCAATAAAAATGTCAACTTGACATCCACCTAATGGATTATTCAAGATCGAAGATACTACTATGATAATTTTATTTCTCAAAAATCTTGAGTTTTAACCTTTCAAAAATAATTTTCATTCATTGTAAAATATGAATACGGAAAAAAGTTTTGTCAGTGTGATTTCTTTCTCTTTCCGATCTTAAAAAGCTACCAAAAAGACTTGAACAGGAAAAGGAGATCGAGAGTTCTTAAGATATTCAAATACAAATCATATTTTACCAACACAAACCTGCGTGCAAAACCTTTTAACTCGTACAATGTCTCTAGATTTTTTTCACGATATGAGAATTGAAATACATACATCGATTAATGACCAAACCTGAAACACCGCCCTAATATACCAACCTTCAAACGAATGCCGTTAATAAGCAGAACTTGGCCAAGATCTCACGATCGATAAAAACGCAATGCGTTATTTTGTTGAACATATAAACATGAATCAATCAACCTTCCGAGCTGCAAATGGAAAACGAAAATTAAGTTTAACCATTTATTGAAATATTATTGGGCCGATTTCATCATTTTTGCTTCTTGTACTCCACGCATTGGACAGCCGTCGGCGTCGTCAGTAAAACACTTGTAACTTTCAGAAAAAATACTTTCGTCTCTCTTTGAAATGTTTGCCATTTTTAACACGTACTCAGGAATAGCCATCGATGACTTTGATCTATTTCGAATCTATTTTTCAATCAGTTTCAAACAATTCATTTGGTCTTTTTAAGCTTATTATTGGAGCAAAGATTGTTTTGAGATCAACAGACGATTGACTAATGGGATTTTTGTAATTAACATGAAAGCTGCCCCATTTAATTTTTTAACTTTTCAGTTTTTCTTCCTTTGATATTATGGTTCCTTCGATTCATAGAATCCTATGGTCTTCATTCAAAGCATGTTGAAAAGCTCTGACTTATCAGTATGTATCTCCTTTTCGAGCTAATCTATATTTTCTTTATTCAAACATTTGAAAGATTTTCCGTCGACCTCAAAATGAAAGGTGATTTTACTGTGTACTAAACTGATCATTATGATCCATTTTAATGCTCAATATATGCTATTTTAATGTGCAATCCTCATGGCACCGTTCACAAAGTATTCAGACATCAAAGCACTACGAGAAATGTCAAAACTTTACTGGAACATAGATACATGAAAATTTTATTATGTCAAATGTAAGTCTCGTGCAAAATGAGAATGTATTTCAATCAAGGATTCATACACAATTCATATTGAGATCATCGGAAAAATCAACTCGGTTATTAATCGAGGGACTAATGGTCTCGAACTAAGTATCTTGACCATTAATAGCTGCCTTTAATAACATAGTTGATTAAATGACTATTCAGTTGCTGCAGTATAGGCTATACCACAATCACCAGGTACTTCATATAAGCAATTTTTCGTTAGATGATTTTTATTATCAGGTGCTAGTTGAATACTGATAGTCGAAGCTTGTTCAACATGCTTTGAATGTAGACCAAAAAGATTTATATTTGAACTCTATGATAATATCCAAAGTTGAAAAATTGAAACGTAGGAAAATGAAGGAAATATTTACCCAACATTCCATCAGTCAACCTTCTGTTTATCTGGAAACAATCTGGGCTCCAATATTTAGATCCAGCTTAGAAAAAGATCAAATGAATTTTTCGACAACTGATTCAATAACAAATAATATATTGTTTCCTGGGAGCTGTTAAAAAGGACAAACATTTCAAAGAGTGACGTAAGCTTTTCTGAAAGTTGCAAGTTTTAAGGCTGACTTTCAATGGTTGCGGCTTTATACAAAAAAACGATATATCCATTTGGTATTCGATCCTGTTACCTGAAAGTTGTAAACCGATTGTAACCGCTCTTGAAATTATCGGCGATATACGAACCCTATATTGTAAAAACATAAAGGGGGCACTGTGTGTTTCATTTCAAATACATATTCCTAATGTGAAAACAAAAATAAATACACGAATCAAGATCCAGAATCAAATAGGAAATTTTGGCAAGATAAAGCCTGGAAGTTTCCACGTTCGTCTGCACCGAAAACGCGACAATGTTGATAATAAAAAACTCATCAAACGAAAACAAATCGTAAAGTTTTACGATAAGGAAATTTGGGTTGTATTATTCCAACGGTTGCCGGGAATATATCGATCAAATTTCTTTCTTGTTGAACATTGTAGCATCCCGACAAGCATAATCATCACATACTCTTGTCGTATTATAAATGAAGCTAGCTTAGTTCGTGAGCGATACGTGATATCGATTTCTCGCAATTTCTGTTCAAATATGACTCATCTAAGTTGATTTGAGTGCCTCGTTTATGAAATGAAGCCACTGTCCGTATTCATGAGAACATAATCCAATATAAAAATTATGATGATTAACGATCGACATTCACACATCCGATATCTGTCATAAAGTAATTTAGTTACCGAGGAGCGACCTGAACTTTATCCGACCTCAGATACAAAGGGATAGATGAAATAGAAACAGGATATAATTGTACGATTATAAATTTTTCCGATTGGGTTAAATCCTTATTTTGGGAAAGATGAAATTTTAAGGATCGATAGTATGATATCGTGCGTTCAAAAAAATTCGTGGTCAAGTAAGCTGTGGATTCTATATTTCCTAAGAGTCTATGAGGGGAAAATAGAATCCACAGCTTACTTGACCAAGAATTTTTTTGAACGCACGTTATAAACTCAGAAAGAAATACAAATAATGAACAAAGCTTATAATGAACTACTCCAAATAGTGAACAGTTAATTTTTGCATTGGTACCCTATACAACGAACAGCTGAAGCTTCTAAATAAAGAACCAGAAGAATTTCACAATTTATAACGAAACAAATTTTGTTGAACAGTTTCTTTTGTTTACTTCGGATCATAAGCCTGCTATTTCGGTAGATGTCACGTTTGAAGCTGTAATTTTTTGACATTTGACAAGTAGAAACTTCCCCATTAATAAAAATGGAACTATACACGCTTAAGAACGCATTGAAATTATTAAAATTCACTATAAAAATGGTGAAAATTTGGCAGAGACGGTTCGTAAAAACTCGAACATTTTTGGGTCGTCGTGAAGCACCTTGTCGGACCGCAATAAAGAAATTGGTGGAAAAATTCGAGCTGTTGGGACAGGTTAGTGATGTGTAGAATAACACCCGTGCACGTCGCTCAAGAACAGCGAGAATATTGCTCATGTAGCCGAAAGTGTTGAAAATAACCAGGTTTGTACTTCCTCGTCGTTCTTTGGAATTAGGCATTAGGAGAGATGATTAATGATATTTTATGCCGAATTATACAGGGTGTCCCATTACTCGACGTCAACCCGGAACCGGGTGAAAAGGCAAGTAATGCTGGTTGTCAGAAAAAATATAAAAAAAAATCTAAGTTGCATGATTTTAAAATAATGAGCATTTAAAAAAACACGCAAAATTCCACACCCTGTGGCAGTCTTTTCGCTCCTGTTGCCACAAATATCAACTTTTTCCAACTTTTTTCTTTGCTGTGTAACCTTGAATAATGCTTGTCTAAACTGTAATCAAAATTTTGATACCAGCTGCTCTAGGTTTCATAAAAATAGGGCTTACTTCTCGGAAAAAAAATTCGAAATAAACAATTGCCTAGTTTCAACTGACTGTATTGAAAAAAAATGTACTACGTAGGTTTGGCATGTTTTTTCAAAAGTTGGCGCATTTAGTGAGGATTCCAAAATGGTATAATACTTGTTTAATTGCAGCTGCCGTAGTTCAAATTTATTTTCGATTGCCTTTGAATACACTTTTTCGTTAACTGCTTCCCAGTAATAGAGTCCAATGGGTTCAAGTCCGGTGAACGGGCCGGCCACGAGATTGGACCAGAACGTCCGATCCATCTTCCGGGAAAAAATGTTACCAGAAAAAAAAATTTGCAGAGAAAATAATTTTTCCAGAAAAAAATTTTCCTGAGAAATTTCTCTGAAAATTTTTTTTTCTGGTAACATTTTTTCCCGGAAGATGGATCGGACGTTCTGGTCCAATCTCGTGGCCGGCCCGTTCACCGGACTTGAACCCATTGGACATGGGAGCATTTGAACACGGCAGCTGCTTAAAAACAAGCTATTTATATATACCATTTTGGAATCCTCACTAAATGCGCCAACTTTTGAAAAAACATGCCAAACCTACGTAGTACATTTTTTTTTCAATACAGTCAGTTGAAACTAGGCAATTGTTTATTTCGAATTTTTTTTCTGAGAAGTAAGCCCTATTTTATGAAACCTAGATCAGCTGGTATCAAATTTTGATTACAGTTTAGACAAGCATTATTCAAGGTTACACAGCAAAGAAAAAGTTGGAAAAAGTTGATATTTGTGGCAACAGGAGCGAAAAGACTGTCACAGGGTGTGGAAATTTGCGTGTTTTTTTTAAATGAGCATTATTTTAAATCATGCAACTTAGATTTTTTTTTTATATTTTTCTGATAACCAGCATTACTTGCCTTTTCACCCGGTTCCGGGTTGACGTCGAGTATGGGACACCCTGTATATATGGTAGTATTGATCTGGACAACATTTACTTTCAACAAGACGGTGCTACGTGCCACACATGCACGAAACCATTGATCTTTTGCGGGAAAAGTTTCCGGACCGTGTTATCTCTCGAAGAGGTGATCACAATTGGCCACCGAGATCATGTGATTTAGCACCTTGCGACTTCGTCATTTAGGTCCACGTGAAAGCGAAGGTCTACGCCAGTAGCCCAGCGTCGATTCAAGACCTCAAAGATGGAATTCGTGAAGCTATCGAGGACATAGGGCAGCCACTCTGCGATTTTGATAAGAAAAATTAAATTGAAAGGATTTGGTCCTGTAAGAGTGGTCGTGGTAGTCATTTGCCTAATGTTATTTTCCACTATAACGGCATAGCATCGATCATTTATATTGAATTTTCTTTGATATCAAAAAAAACACCTCTCATTAGAAAATCCTTTAGGTCAAAACGGGGAAAAAGTTGAAAAATTAGATGAACATATTGGAGTGACGGCATTAGAAAAATATGGCTGTAATTATTAGTTTGTGGTCGACCCGCACATCTTTCGTCACTCTTGAAAATGTAAGAAGAAAGTTGCTCTTCTTAGTGCTGCAAGTTTCAAATGTCTTCCTGACGACGGCTGATAAATGCTGGCCGAAAATATGAATAATTACAAGAAAAATGATGGAAATTGCCCAAAGAATATTCCAGTATGTTCCAACAACAATAATTTCACGTCGATAAATTAAAAACTCTCGTGTATCAATTATCAAAAACAATAAACTATTGTTAACTTCAACAAACAATGTTGTCAATTCGAATTTTTTTTTAATGGACAAATCAAAATAGTGAACTAACTGGCAGTGCACTTATTAGTTCACTATATCGAGAGTCCAGTGTAGATACCGCTAAGCTAAAAGCGTGGCCGTTTTACAGGTATAGTCCGTTCACGAAAGGTTGAGCACATAGTAGGCGTTTCTTTATTTATCTGAAGTTGGCAGTATTTACTGTCATAGAGTAAAATAAAGTCAACGTTGCCGAATGTACCGGTCTCGTCCGACGAGCTTGCGAGTTATCAGAGAACTCTATGCAATATTGACAACATTGCGTATCAATCTGACAAGAAAATAAAGAACATAACCTAAAATTTTAATATACACAGTGAAATATGCCAAATTTCCATGGCCAACCGACGGCTCAACCTTTCGTGAACGGACTATAGTAGGTATCAAGATGGAGAAAAAACCATGCTTAATTACGTCAAGCAAGTCTGGTTTTGACATATGTCATAAATGATATTTTTGAAAACAAACATATACAGTCCCCAGACACTTCTTGTGGACCAACACGTTAGAAAGACGAAAAGTCGTTAAAAAATGTGGGTGCTTACGTCGTTCGAGAAAGACTAACTTTTATATTATTCAGTATTTTATTTGACAATAATTCCCAATGAACCAGAAAGATCTAACACACATATCACAAGATATTAATAATTATTAAGAGATAATTTGTACAGGCAACGAAAGAATATTTTGCGAGGATCTTTCAGATGAACTTGAAACTGAATTCGCATCATAATTCAAAACAAATGTCAGTAGTTCGATAAGAAAATGTTTGGTTTGAAGTAAATTTTCCATGAAAAACAATTGGTTTCAATGGGACATTTGACATTTAACGATTTCTTTGCGGCCATAAACTACGAAGCAAATATTGACTCAACTCAGGTCAGCGTAAGAGCCGGATAGAAAAAGGATAAGTATACGATAGCACAGAGTTCAGTACAATTCCTTTTTCTCCACTTTGCTTAACCACTAGTGTCTAAAAGCGTTTTCCATTGGGATGCATTAGTTTTGCACCAGTGCCGCACTGACATACAATTCTGATGTAGTCATTACTAATGGAACATGAAAATATTTGGCAGATTCACAGTCAATTTCTTGGACTGATTTATTCCTGAGCTTGAGTTGGTTGAACTTCAAAATAATTCATCTTTCACAATATCCGCCAAATTTTCATTTCACTAACTGGTGTTGGAATTTATAGGTTTGTTTTGGTTTCGAGTTAAGAACTGTCCCAGAACGTTTCCCACATTACGAATTTTAAACACAAATTCGGAATGTGCGCCCGTCCGAACCGTCCTGGGACTGGCCCCGTATTCTCGACAAGTGATCTTTCAATGCGTATATGAACTTCATTGCGTGAGTCCCTCTTTTACCTGCAAAAATGCTCACCGCGTAATGAAGTTCGTATACGCATTGAAAGATCACTTGTCGAGAATACGGGGCCAGTTCTTGATCGTAACCAAAACAAACCTTGCACTGACTCCAAGATCTTCAATAGATCTTCCATGAGACAAAAAAATGGGGAGCTATTCGTTTTGACTGTAGATCTGCTTCAGAGCGACTCAAGAGCTTGAAGATCCGTAGTTTCACAATTCCCATGAGATTTTTGTTTACATCGGTGCTGCCAAGTTCATATTCGTAAGGATTGTTGATATTTCGATGAAAGCAATTAAATAGCAAATTACACCGTTACTGGAACGATCTTCCTTCCCTAAATTCTGGTGTTGTTTGTATTTGTTGTTTATTCTCCATTTGTCAAAAACATATGCTTCAAGTCAATGACATGCATTAAGAGCCACTCAGGGGTATGAAGCCAAAGGTACATATTATTTAGTGCTCAGGAGCTTGAAACTTTCAGAACGAATACAGCACTTATGCACGCAGTATGTACCAGTATTAACATGGAGAACTGAAGAACTGCGAGTTACATAGTAAAGAATTTGTTGATTTTCAGACATCTTATAACGTTAACTTTAGACAACTGTGCCAGCGATATAAAAAGTATACTGAAATCAAGTGACTTCAAGGGTTTGCAAGATAGACGAAAATCGAAAAGCAGCGGGTATCACCAGTCATGTATTATTCCGGGTACAGACGTCTGTAAAGCCGTGTCCACATGGTTGTAACGTGTAATGTAATATTACAGTAATTTATTACGCGACGTGTGGATGGCTCACGAATTCACGAATTCTCGTTCGTCAGCTGATCGAACGTTGCGACGAGCCTAAAGGCTCGTATCCACAGTACGAGGGTGCTCGCTGCGAACGACTCGTGGCGCATGTTCGGCTTGGCCTCGTACTGTGGATACCAGGGTTGCTCGCTGTGAGGCGTTCGCGTCGCACAATTCGAGTCGTGCAACTCCAGTATCCACAGCCCGAGACAAGCCGAACATACGCCACGAGGCATGCGCATCGGGAAGCCTCGCACTGTGGATACGGGCCTTACGCCTAATACTCGTATTACCGTCCACACGAAGAATTCGCCTCACATTACATGTTCCATTACGCGTTACATTACACCTGTGTGGACCCGGCATAACGTGTAACGTAATAATGAGTGTAATTTAGAGTGCAACGTTTGGACATTTCACGGTGAATCCTTGTTCGTCAATTGTTCCATTCAGTTAATAATAAGCCGAACAGGAGATTGTTCATCACTGCACATCTTGCTTATCGGCTGTGCGAATAGACGTCCAAAAGAAACCGCGAGCGCCTTTGAGTTCGCAAAAAACACCGACACCCGATGGCTCGAGAGTTGAGATGAGCGTTAAGCCGGCCATCGTTATTTTTCATTCGTTTTCCTCGCCTCAGTTCGAACCGCCGAGTCATATAGCGGAACTGTTTTGCCACTCACTTCGGTAAATTATTCTACCAGTATTTTGCTGTCGTTCGCGAATAAGCACGTCATGAAGGGGAAACATCTCTTAGAAGTGACGGCAGCAGTTTCGGTACTGAATAGAAAAGAAATAAAGAAACGCGACTTGTACTATGCTAATAGAAAATAACAGCCGATTCTCGACGAAATCCTCACACACGGTCGGTATAGCACGACAACCGATGAACCGTCGTGACAAAAATCAAGCATCGGCAAATATTCGCAGCGGTACGAACGGATGAAAAAAATGATGTCTATGGCGGATACGGATTCACGCGTAATGCTCATAGAACCGTCCAAACGAAGAATTCGCATTACTCACCTTTTTGCAGAGAAAATCTTGTTTCGTTCCCACAATTTCACCTAGCTCAGTAAGCGTTCCGTAGCCGAAAGACCAAGAATAATGGCCCGCCTACGCTCCTTTTGTTTATCTGCGGTTCCGCCCAAACGGCACTCAAACACACGCGTTGTCTGCCCAACTTCTTCTCAACGGCAAAGCGGTACTATCTCCTGTGATGGAATAATTGGAGAACGTCATTGCTGCACTTATCGCCGTTGACTCGTAGCCAAATTTTCATTACATGTATGGATAACTGTAACCAGAGAAATGTAAATAATAATATTTTTCAATGTTACAAATAAAACTACAGTTCATTACAAAGACTTAGTGTCAGTTGCAGGAACGTCCATTAAAATTTAAACGTCCATTAAACTCTTAATCTCCATTATTACAAGGAACTAATGGAGGATTAAGGGTTTAATGGACCTTTAAATTTTAATGGACGTTCCTGCAACTGAGCATTAGATGGATATATCGTTAAGGAATTTGTTATAGCCTCACATCAAACAGTTTATAAAATATATGATCGAAAATATGGCCAAAAGAAAGAAAATGAATCATAAGCTGAATAGGAAAGGGATGGTAGTAGGATCAAAGGAAGAATTTTCTACATTGCAGTTAGCCAGGATCCCAACGAATAGTGATGATAATATTATATCATTGAATTTACACCAAAAACAAAGTTTTTTGCAACAATTTCTTAGAAATCGTACCTACTCTATTGAAGTATGGAAAAACAGTTCCTGGTCATTAAGAAATCAAAGGAAACGATGAGGCTAACACACTAGCAAGAAAAGAGCACAAACGCCTCCTACTGGCCCAGAAGTGTTTTGTGGTATAGGCCCATGCACCTATAAACAGAGTTCTTGGAAAAATGAAGAAGAAGTACTCTGGAGGAATCTTCCGGGAATGGAGCGTTACGAAAAGTTCGTTCGAAACTTTAAAAGTGTCCAAGAAGTATTTTGATCTCAGCAAGAATAAGTTATGACCCCTCACTGACTTTTTAACAGAACATTGTCGCCTTAGTTTTAGTTTAAAAAGGGGTTACAGTTCACTGAGACCTCAAGGCCTATTGTGCCCCCTTACAGAGCAGTTCTAACCACGCCCTTTACAACTCGCCTTCCAGTTCCAGAGATCTGATGAAATCCAATATCTGTGAAGGCTGCAACCAGGCTAGTTCCTTACTCTTACAAGTTTCTCGCCCAAGCATTTTCTCCTTAGGCTCGTAATGGCAAAGCATTCCGTGACTACGTGAATGGAGGGGTTCTTCTTCCTCCCCACAGAACCTACACTCGACAGTGTACGATAATCCCATCCTCAACAAGTACTTCTTGAGGCGTCAGTGTCCTGTAAGAAAGCCAGTGAGGAGGTGTAATTGTTTCTTACCAAGACCCAGATATCTTTTGGATCTTGCTGTTTCCAAGTTCCGAAGGAACTTAGTGGAATGATCCATCCCAGGCAAATTCAGCCAGAGTTTTTCCCTCTCGGCTTCTCCAGACGCTCCTTCTTATCGGTACATTGTCCCCTTGGGCAGCATATGAGAATTGGCTTAACAGAAAGTGACGAGTGCAGATTCTGCAGAAAATATCTTGGAGAAACGCACATCTAGCCTTCTTGAAGTCCCCTCAGATACTGGAACTTCGTTGCAAAAAGAGCTCTGATGTGGAGCACAATGGATCCGAAGAACGCAGTAGAATGTAACCATTCCTAACAATCTACATCGATTCTTAAATCGAGAGATAGTTTGGTGAATACCTCTCTATACATCTTAGTAAATTAAGCAATCCGAAATTGTGTTGTGAATCTTTACAAGAAATCTATGATATGAACTTCATATCTGCATTGGATTCTATCGTAGAGGTATTGAGGCTTCTTGTACTTCAAAGCTAGGCAATTCAGATACAGCCTATACCGAAGAGACATGTTTAAGCAACCAGATTTCTCAGGAAAGGTATTAATATGATCCCTTCTTCTCAACCCATAGATAAAACCTCAAGCAACTCTTTTGCGAGAAAATATTTTCAGTCCATCTAAACATGGCCAGACAAAGAAATCTTTGAGGGAGACTATTTATAAGTATAATTCTTCGTGAGTGGGTAACTGCCTAGAAAAGAGATCGTGCGGACATTTGTAGCAGCTCCTGGATTCATTTTGCCAAATCAGACTCATTTTCTGGATTTATCCATAATCAGCTTCAGCTGATTATTTTTTTCGAAGATTTTCAGTTCGTTTCTGAGCGGTGGTGGCGTATCCGAAGGCTTCGAATCTGATGCGATCTACTGAAATAACGTTCGTAGCTATCTGATATCCTTGAGACATATTCGTCACTCATCATCCTCGACAGGACGATTTTGTACAAATGCGCCATCAGCCTACAATAGCCTGTCATAATTCCAGGGATTCTGATTCTGATCCTTGTTTATCCAGACCTTCTTCTTTCGTAATGATCACTTTTGAGTGTTTTGAGCCTGAATGTGTCAGCCAGAAAGACTCTAATTTATCCTTCATTCTATCCATTATCACGTTTGTTTGAACAATGTCATGTGGGGATTTCCAGAAGAGGTTCCGGCTTCACAGGAGGATTATTCGCCAACCGCTCTAAATCTTCGTTACCGAAGTGATTCTTCTGTTCACTACGAGTCTATTTAGAGTGTTTCGACAGTTTCAGACCCCGTATTCTCGACGAGTGATCTTTCGATGCGAATACGAACTTCATTGCGAGTCTCCCTATTCGCTTCGAAAGATCACTTGTCCAGAATACAGACTCAGGCTGTTTTTGATGTGAAACAGCTAGATTCATTAGTTTTTATTGGTGCTCAACTATTGCAAAAGAGTTCGCCTACGGTGGATTCACCCTTCGATGAATATACAAGCCGCAATTTCAATGGCAAATAGGTAACTCATCCTAGAAAATGGTTGCATACTGACCAAGACTCGATGGGATTTCGATTCTAGTCTCATTCTACAAACCAAGATCGGTTTTAAGCAGGACGTCAGCATGAGAGAGGCCATTATGGAAGGGGTGAGTAAGTCCCTGAAGTAATTAAGCTTTATGATTTGGAGAGAAAAGGCAAAATGAGAAGGTCGTTCACGCGTTAGAAGAAGACTCACTTCATCAAGTCCTTAAAGAGTTGTATATCTATCTATATTCATATCAAAGTACAAGTTGGGCAAAATTCCACAGTTCACCAACTCTGTGAGTTCCATGGCTTCAACATTGAATCTCAAGAGGACTTTCACGAAATTCCGTATGGTGTTTTTTAGTTTTTTACCCCTTTTGAGAGAGATAGAGGGTACACAATCATTTGATCCCAGTTTCTCTTGTCGAAGAGTCAATCTCTAGAAAAATCACAGGAACCGGAAAAATGAGAATACCATCAAAATGACCGAACATTGACAGCCTTCCATTCAAAAAGTAGGATACTTCCAAAGGGAATTCTACCTTTCTGAATAAAGTCAAAATCAGTGGAAGCCAACACGTCAATCCAAATATAAGACGCAGGCTTAACGCAGTAGAAATCAATGGCGTCCTTTATAACTAAGGCAATACTCGACGTTTCGATCTTCATGGTAGCAGTAAAATGAAATAATGAATGACAAGATACGTATATCGGTATCTTATCTAGTTAAAAAAAGGCCTTAATAGATCGCAGACCATAGCAGTGCTTTGACACCCATTAGCAGTGTTGCCAGATTACAGGATTTTCCCCGAAATTCTAGGGATAATTTTGGTTTTGGGAATCTTCAGGGATTTCATAGTTCAATTTGTATGGTTTTTCTCTAGATTTGCGTTGACTCAAGATGGAGGTTTTTTCAGCCTGTATTGTAATTATTTTTATTTTTCATCAACTTTTTCAATCGATCATTTATTTTATAATTGAGGAGTTTGGGATTCAAATTTTTGGTAGTATTTTTGTTTTTTTGTGCATCCGGATAAGCTGAATACATTCCAGCAATGAAAAAAAACGAAATCTTTTGGCAGAAGCCAGAACGATCGGAAACAACGCAGGTATGAATATAATGTCCCAGAATATGCACAGTAGAATTCTCAATCCTCTACGAACTTCTAGAATTAAAAGAAATGTATCTACAACATCGTGTGAGTTCACAACACCTGAAGGCTGAAGGTACATGTCAAATAAAATCATTCAAGCAAGACCGCAATGCAGCTGCCGTCGTGGATTCTACAGTTATCTTTATTTATTCGACTATAAAGGAACTTTAAATGATAAAATTACTGATCTAAAGACAACAGGGAAGGAAGCATATAAAGATTGTAGTATTTTACAAATTCAAAATTCTATAAATAGATATGGTTCAATCAGATCAGATAAAAAAATTCCTTTAAAAATGTTTATCCTCTTGATGACAAGTAATACTTGAAATTGAATGATTTAAAATATATTGTTAATTCAGATGTGTGAATTAATTAAATCATAAAAAATACCTACCATTTTTGACCGGTGTGCATCGTCAAAAAAATAAAAATCTAGAACAAAGAAAACAAAAATAATGAATGATTGATGGAATGTATGCGAAACCAATCAAATCAAAATAAATAATTAGCATACTAATATTCAAAATTTCAACATAAAGTTGAGGAAATACATAGAAAAACTAAATTGAGCACATAATAAACCTTTTGGCAAGCAAAATATTCTAAGTATTTCCATAACATTTTTAAATCTCAGCCTACTGAAACAGATGAAAAATAGTGACATTTAATTAGTCCAAAACGTCCATTTTGCCACAAAGTTAACAAAATGAATAAAATAAAGTATCGGGAAATATTTGAAACTCATTACAACTTTGACAATGTATCAATAAGTTCACACATACTGCAACCAAAATACATAATAATATATTATTTAGAATACCTTCTCTAAAAATCGTTTAAATATAATTTAGAATATTTAATACTTCTAAGACACTCGGTTCATACCATTTTGATTCAGAACCTTTTGATTAAAATTTAATTTCCAAGTTGAATATTGTCAATGTATCAGGTCCAGATAACTGATATCATAACAATTGGTGCTATTCTTATCGTTCGTATTTGATAGGTACGAGTGTATTTTTACGATTTTCTAGTGAGGTTTAAATTTTAACAATAGTATTACAAACAAAGCATTATGTGCACTACTACTTAGCTGCAGATAATTATTTGAGTAACTATCAACAGTCTGTATCAAGGACAAAATAAAGTACGATGGTTATAAATACATAAAAATAAATTGAAATTTAGTTTCTCACAGTTTTATCTGAGTTTGTGTGGAATGTAACCTATAGCGTATTATGCATAATTCAAATAAATTATGGAAATATCCCGCATATACGAAAACAATTATAAGGAAACTCTAAATTTATGAACAACAATGGGTATAACAAAAAACAAGATTTAATGAAGTAGAAAAACTGGATTTACTAGAATATATCGATATATGAAACCAAAACGCACTTCATATATTTGCAAAAAAACAACTTACAAGTATTATTTGTCAGTGCTTTGTCAATCTTCTGAGATACTGCCACGTTACATATAACTAACGAATTAATGAAATTATTCACATATGGAACATCACAACAACTCAAGCACCTAGATTTACAGGAAGCAACATGTATATTCTCTTAAAACAGGAAATTTTCGGAAAAAAACACATTTCTTCCTGCTCGTTCAGCAGTTTGATATTATTCTGTCATGTTGACAGCAATTCTTTCGGTTCACAAATAAAACATGACATTCTATGGTTTATTGACCAGAGATCTCATTAATCAACAAATTATCAGTTCATATCATAATTACCGTAACATTAAAAACATATTATTCATTGCGTCATTCTAGCTTTTTCAAAATGATACTACTCATTCAAACTTTTCTTTCCTTAAATATACACACGTGTGAAGTACGAAGAAGAATAAAATGCATAGAAAGAAATTTTAGGATTGAGGTTATGATGATTTTGAAGTTTATCTAAGTGAGGTTATGAGCTGTGGCTGTCATCAGCTGTGGAGTGGTTATGTAGAGTAAAAACTGTTTTTGAAATTTTGAATAAACTCTAGCAACCTCTGGCCTGTCACTGAACATTCTTTAAACACTAAAATATGACAGAGCAACGTGAAAATAAATGGTCTAGTTTTGGATTCAGGCTTCTAATAAACACAGTTTCTCATCCTTTTGAATATGCAAAAGTTCTCATACAGGTGAGAGAATCATAACTGATACATAAACTAATGTAATTTTGTTGTCATAAAATAGAAAGCTGAATTTCATTTCAGATAGGGTATGAACCTATTCCGCCTAAACCTTCCTCGACTTTTTTCGGAAAACCGGCCCTTAAATTACCGAATATATTTCAGTATGGTGAGCTCATTCCATCATAATTTGTTTATTCTTAGCATCTTGAGCTCTTGTTTCAGTAAAACACATTAAAACAGTTGATGGGTTACTGGATGTTACCGAGGGTTGGAAACAAAGGTCTGTGGTAGTTTATTGAGTGCAATTGCTACTCAAAAAGTAACGGATTATTTGGAAAATGTCAGAATAATAGAAGAAAGAGAGGATGCAGTAACAGATGTTGAGGTTCTAAGGTGAGTTTATAGCAAAAAAATTCAAAAAATGATTAGTATGTAGGAATCAACAACTAATTGGATCATCGATCCGCATTACATTTGATTTTAAGAAAAAAGAGATTTCTTCGTCAGATGAGAAATGACATTGTAACCAGAGCAACTACTATCATAGTAAGTCAGCCATTCCATGTTATAACAGTAAGAGTCATGGCACAGTTTATTGGAAGGGAAGTTAAATACAGGTAAGAATTATTCTAAAAATGTAATGTGAAATCTCGATATTTTGCTATGAAGTATGGACTATAATATATTGTGGTAACAAATATTAAAAAGTAGAAAATTAAATTCGAATTCTCTGATTTAAGAGGTATATTCGGAAGTATCGGTGAGGTTTATCGACAGAATGGAATACTTGGATTCTTCAGTGGTTTGATCCCGAGACTTATTGGAGATATTGTGACTGTGTTGCTTGCTAATACTTTAACATATGTCATCAACACTTATATTGTGGAAGAAAAAGATTTGCAAGTTATACCTCTGCCACTATGATGGTAAGAATTATTATAGTATATTATTTTCTATTTCTTTCTGAACAAATTGAAATTATCGAATCTGTAACTGGAGATTATACTCCCTATGGATATTATTGAGCATAAAGTAGGCCATGGAAATTTGGCATATTCCACTGTGTATATTGAGATTTTAGGTTATGTTGTTTATTTTTTGTCAGATTGATACCCAATGTTGTCAACATCACGAAAAAGTTTCTTAAATCGCGGATTTCTCACAATGTCTATTAAGTCTGAAAATTGACAAATTGATAACGAAATTCAGACAATTCTGAATACCTAACGACAGAAGACTGAAATTTACATTACAGATTTATTGAAGTGAATGAAAATATCTGTGTCTGAACAATGAAAACTATGGTTTTTTATAAATGTATCCGAAAATTATGTTTTTCATTAGGCAATATAAGTACCAAAGAACAGAATCTAGTAAAATGAAGTAAAACTTCTTAAGCAAACCTAACCTAACCTAACTTAACTTAAGCAACCTAACTACCTAACCTAACGACACAAGACTGAAATTTTACATTACAGATGTATTGAAGTGAATAAAAATATCTGTGTCTGAACAATTAAAACTAATGGTTTTTTATAAAATTATCCGAAAATTATCTTTTTCATTAGGCAATAGAAGTACGAAAGAACAGAATCTAGTAAAATGAAGTAAAAATTCTTAAGCAAATGTTATGTGAAGAACAAAAACATTGTATGCTCAAAACGAATCATGATTTATGGAGTAATAAATGGTGGATGCTCTGTTTGAAGTGATTCTATTCACATCTTCATAAAATCTTCTAGAAAAATCAGTAATTGTTATGATTTTTTATTACGTGTAAATATTGACTTGGGAATATCCTATCAATGAAAAACTTGAAAGGACTAATTCGTGTTAGTTTATCCTCCTTCAGCATTTTCAGAATCCAAGCTGCGACAGAATAATTTACAAGCATATAAATTATAAACAATAGTTTAACCTCAATTCATTCTCTGATCTAAACTAGAAAGCTCATCGTCGGACGAGACCGGGTACTTTTGGCAACGTTGACTTATTTTACGTTATGAGAATAAATACTGCCAACCTCAGATAAACAAACAAAGGCCTACTTTGTGCTCAATAATATCCGAACGGTGTATAGTACCTAATTTTCCACTTCTTTCCAAACAAATTAAAAATATTGAACTCATAACTGCAGATAACTGAATCCATGGGACATTTATTCACTCTGTTTTTTCAGTTCATTGCAACTGCAGTTACCTATCCATTCCAAGTAGTATCAAATTGTATGGCAGTTAACAAATCTGGAATAATGGCTGGTTCACCACCATTGATGCCACACTATGGTACCTGGGTTAACTGCTGGTCAGATTTGTCTAACCGTAATCAACTCAAACGTGGATCAAGTTTACTTGTCCGCTATTATGTGGGACCACAATTTGCAATTGATAGTAAAATGATGCCAAAAATGTCCAGCTTAAAATATTAGTCTGTTTCGTTGCCTTTATTTCTATGTCTTGTTCACTGTAATAATTCTTGCTGGTGTATTTAATAAATTTGTTGTTACTTTTTTTGTTCAGCTTTCTGAAAATATTCTATGCTTTTATCGAATCTTGTTCCATTTGTTTGTTTATCATCACATATTTTCAAGTTGTCCTAATGAAGAATAAAATATTAAAAGGTTCAGCTAATTCATGGTTCTTGGGAAGGCAGATAAAAATAGTGTCTTTTTTCGCACATTTTCAAGCTTGAAGTGGATGTCAGTGGAACTAATAGAATAGGTTGTTTTTTTGTATCAAAAATTTATTCAATTCCATAAATTCTTCATTTGGTATTGTTTCAAATTAATATGTATAAATTAGTTTCAGCAGTTAACACTAAATCACAGTTCAAATTTAAATAAATACGTAATTAAATTGTCTCTCAAAACATCCAGTGTGTGTAAAATGCTATTTGTCAAGCATGAATAGTACTCGCGAAATATATCAGTCATGTGAAAATCAGATATACTTTCAATACAATTCATGTTGAATGAATAAGTGGAATTCTAAAAGTTATAATCAATATCATAAAAAACTGTAGAAATCTATATAAATGAAAATTTAAATACTACATAAATATTAGATGCTGACTTGAATCTGAATTGTGGAAGATTATGTTTCTTATAAGATTAAAAATGATTCAGTTCAAAAATTGTAGTAAAAATCAAATTTTGCTCCTTAATATCACAGCCGAACAGGAGAATGAATCACTGTTTTAAAACTGTGGGGGATATTTGAAACTGAAATTAATGAAATATTCTAAATGAGGAGCATTGATACTACAATAATTCCTCATTGATCAATAAGGAAAAATTACCTAATACTTTACTCAAATAATGAATAAATAAAGAATGCCCTTAATGACGACATTTCCTAATAGATATTGAAAATGAAACGATCATTTTGAATACATATCGATAATATCATGAATTGCGTCTTTTGAACCGAATATTAAAGCCACAAGACCAGTTATCAATACAATAACATTTTTAAATATTTTCCAATAGAATTTTCCGAAACCCTTTTCCCAAAAAACTATAACTTCGATGAAGACAGGAACAATCAGACCAAGGATTGAGAAACAAAAGGCACCAATAAGACCGACAAAAGGTGTTATGGCTGGTACTGCCACAGCTAATAAAACGCAAATTATCACAAGTATTGTTCTCATTCCGTAGTTGGCGATTGTTTCGAATTGCTGGCATTTATCCTTCACTCCATTCCAAGCAATGTCCAGGCACACGTAGAACTGAAGACCAAAGGTACAAAACACGGCAAGTCCAATGAGTATCTTAACTATTTGGGTGAGCCTGTAATGAAGAATATAACTGTTTTAAAATTCATCTGATTTAAGAATGTCATAGATATTTAATGCGGGGTATTGATGACAATCATATAATGGAAAACTCACATTGGAAACACGATTTTTAACGTATCAGAGAGAGAAAGAACTCTATTCAGTTGGACGGTAGTATATTCGAAATATTTACGTGCTACGTTTCTGACGAAATGGATGATCAATAGTGAATAATGTTGTTTTTCTATTATCGCTAGGAGTGACCTAATTCAAGCAGTATGGTAGGCAACCTTTAGGCTGCGTCCGCATAGGCAGGAGGCTTGCTTAGCGCCTGGATGTTTACTTGGATAGTCGCTAAGCGACCAGATAGGACCATGTGAGTAGTGCGGCACATGGCGTGCATTTCAAAACGTTTTTTTTAAGGTTGACGCTCACTCGAACGAGACGAGACGAAGCGAAGAGTTTGTTTTCCGCAGGCACGATTTGCACTGAATCAAATGGGTAGACGCTCACTTGGGAGGCGCGAAGCGAAGATCAGAATCTAACTAACTAACTAACGCGTCCCTTCGTCTCGTCTCGTCCAAGTGAGCGTCAGGCTTACTGAGCTACTAGAAAAATGACTCGCTAGGCTCTAGGCGCTAAGCAAGCCTCCTCGAATCAAGTATTAGGCAGCCGACGCATTAAACATCCAATGGTTCAGGCTCATCCTGATATTGGAAACGAGAAAAACAACAACATTATTCGGAGTAGATCACTATTTCGTAAACAATATCGTTCATCCAATATGGACAAACCTGACACTGCTTCCGAGTTGTGTTATGATTACAACAAAAATTTATGATATAGTATAGACCTATCAACGTCATAGAAGATTGTCGCAGAGAGTTTTAAGATCCAAACCACCATTACGGACCAGAACAGAATTTTTGAAAATCTTCTAATGATACGATTATGACGAGATTCAGCAAAAATATGCGCCTCGCTGTCTGAATTCTGAGTATCAATTAATATAATCGGATATGTGATTTCGCTAATATTAAAAAAAATCAATGAGACGACGTTTATGTGACAGTAATTCCGGAACCAATCAACCGTTTTTTGTTTATGTTCATAGTAGCATACAGACATGAAGGTGTCCCAAATATACCTTAAAAATTTCAAGACCGTAAACACACTCCGTTCAAGAGTAATAGCGACCACAAAGGGTATAGCCACTTGTGAAATCTAAAATTTTCGAATGGTGATTTTTTTCTCTTGATTCTTTGCTGCTAAAGGAATAGACGTTCATTTTTTTATGAATTTCAGCTGAAAAATTGATTTTTGGGAAAAATAAAAATTATAGTAATTTTTTTGCGGCGTTCTTCAAAAAGCGTCCACCGCCTTTTTTTGATATAAATGTCTTCTTTGGCCCTTTATACCCTGGAATTTTTTCACATTTTCAAAATTGGTGGAACATTTCAAAAAAAATTAAAACTTTGAATTTGGGGTTCAGCAGATATCCATCAAATTTGGTGCCGTTTTATACATATTGGTTCCCTGAACAATATTAGTAAGAAAAAAAATTGGCGATCTGTTTTAGTTTGGAAGATATGGGCCCCAAAAGTCCGAAAAATATTTCACCTGAACGTCATTTTTCTCACATTTTATTCAAATATATTCAATAATTATTGTAAATAAAAACATCGAAAAAATTTGAGGGACAGCCCGCCGTTTCTTATGGTAATTATAGGTGTGTTCTTTTATTCATCAGATGGATTCACCGCTGTCACCACGGTTGCATCAAGTCGTTCGTTATTCAGCGGTGAAACTGTCACTCGTTCGTTTACTCACCGATGTTTCCATCGGTGGCTCATCGGATCCATCGACTTTCAGAGCGGTGAATGTGATGAAATTCTGATGAATCAAGTGGAGGGGGTAAATTTGTATGGCAGAAACGTCAATGTTATCTGTCACGACTCAACTAACAGCAGATAACTATCAACTCGTTCTTTTATTCGACATCTGATGAGCCATCTGACATTTCATCTAGTTTCCATCCGGGTGAATCCATCGGTGAATAAAAGAACACACCTTTTGGCACTACCGCGAATATGACACGATGCATACCGGTAAATCCCGCTATCATTTCTCATGTCAGGGGCAGATTTACCATTGAAACCCGGCTATACCCTTTATCGGTTTAACAAGCACGACAAAATTTTTTTTGGAAATTTCTAATGGCATGTTCCTCACGAAATTTTGCAGAAGTTTGCTCGTCATTATTCTCTTCAAAGACCAAATATCCAAATGATCGGATATTTGTCCCGTCAACGCGGCATTCGGAACCTGAACCAACTTTCAAAATTTCACAATTATTAATCCAATCGAGTCAAGAGCACTCGGTTGTTATGAAGAGCATTTATAGCTATAATAAATGATTTTTCGCTTATGATAAACCATTAAACCCTCTCGCAGTCTGATAATTCTGCCCTTTTGATAATAACTTATTGAACATAAAAAATCTACTTACACTTCACCTGGTGGCAAATCCAAAGTTATCGATCCTTGTACGTCCGGTCCTACTTTAAGGTAGCCGAAGAAACCTATCAATATGTAAACAAGTGTAACTCCACTCATTCCTTTATTTAGAACACCGCAAATGCCGACGAAACTTTGAGGTGTTTTCATGTTGTTTTCTAATGGCATAACCTGAAATCAAATTGAAATACTGAAATATGATTTAAATTGTACCGGTGGGGTGTTATTTGTGTTTCATTGGCGTGTTTTCATCAAAAAGTGTTTTATAAGAGTTAATTCCCACTCGATCTGATCCAGTGGCGACGCTAGTTGGGGCAGAAGTGGTTTAAGCCCCCTCCTAAATTTTTCCTGGATTCAGGCAACTCAATTTTCTTTATGGCAAAAAATGGTCCTACACTTTCACGTGGTTGTTATTGTTATCAGAACTGGGGTCGTTATGGCAAGGTTAACCTTCCGGAAACTGCGACCATGTAGATCTTTTGGTCTCTGCCTACTCATTCATGGAAACCCAAGCAGATCGTCAATGGCGTTGATAAAACCATAGAACTGACAAACTCCTTAGGACCCCTGGATGTTACCACTTGGGTGTCCATGACAGGTTTACTCACATGAAATGTTCTAAGGCACAGTGCACCGTTAGCAGTCTTATCATGACCCAAAGCTCAGCTCGTGACAGCTTCAGGAGCTTTCTGGTATAAGTAGGTGAAGAAATCATCCCGAATTTTTTGATCTGAGTCCAGGAGTGTTTCTCAAGACTGTTCTTCTGTTATTTAACTTCCATTGCAGGACAACTGCCTTATATTGGCCTTTTCCAAACCCAACAGAAATGCTCAGATCCAGCAGGTACTAGCCTCGATGCACTTTTTGCAAGTTCATCGGGTCCACCAGTTACACTTTCTTACAAGTTTATGAAAAAGCCCTGGCACCCACAGTAGAGTCAGTTTCTTGCCATTTTTTTTATAATTAATAACATTATAATGATGCCATAAAATGATTAAATGAAAGAGTGGTGTGAAGAAAAATCAACTTTCGCTATTAATAAGGCGCCTACAGATGACATGGCAAGCCTCGGCCAACGTTTGTTCGTTGCAACGCGAATCGTTGACGCATCGTGTTTACGCAAAACTTTTGACAAGGCGAATCGAACGCTGGCGCTGGCAGGGCTCGCCTATAAATGCGGCTATAGACAACTGCATCAGTAATTTCGACTTATGTCTGAAGCAAAAATATTTTGGTTATGCGTTTTTTGCACAACGAGTTTGATGAAAGGTGAATAAATCGGACCTTAGACCTTGTCTGTTATGAGGAAGAGTGGTAGTTCCTCTAAGTTTCAAATTTGAATGATTTTTTCTTATCACACCTAGCTTTTTGAAATTCTTGAAAAGAAATCTTGGTACTCACCACTCAATTGCTTCTATAGCGAAGACTGTAATACTGAAGAATCTAGGGAATTTTCCCAAATCAACCACCATTTCTCTGCTTTCTACTGAGGAATATCGAAGACCAAATAATAGAAGGTAATTCCCAAACCTATGGCCATGAATACATTAGCTACCATTGATACTGGAGCCAGATATTTCAGATTGGGTACGTAGGACAGAAGAAGTAGAGGAATCAGGAGTAGAGCTATGCTCAATCTTTCGTTGAATGGCTCTCCCCAGTAGTCGATAGCGACGCTGTTGAAGTTTTTCGCTATTATAACTGCGTAACAGCTGCATGTCGCGAGTACGTTACGAATAAGGAAACCAGTATGAATTTTCTGAAAAAAAATATAATTAGAACATCAAAGCATACCTATTTAGTTTTCAGCTCGGAGCATGAAGTAATCAAGTTCACTTCTTGCTCTGAGGTTTTTAAATATATACACCAACTCGTACAATTATTTCGAGAAAAGTTAGTTTTGCCAAAACTGAATTACTGCTCGTAATGTACCGGGTTTTCACTATATTTGACCCCCCCTTCAACTTTGTTACTAAAGGAGATACAAAAAAATCTTTCGTATAAAAGTTTCACGAAATCAACTGAGGTTTTTGATATGAGTCCAGAAAACTGAAATATATACAGGGTGGCCAAAATATTGATGGCAACTTCATTTTTTCAAATGGAACACCCTGTATATTTTTCCATATTTCGCTAGCTCTTTTTCTCCTGATTTCGGATATGTAACATATGTTCGTCTATCTCTTTATTCTGAGAACCACAGAGTTTCAAATTTTAAAAACCACCTGCCAATATCTGTAGTCATTTCACAAGTGGCAGAGTGCGTTTACTGAAAATGCTCATTTCTGTAGTTATATTAACGACAATGGGAAGATATACAGGGTGAACAACATTGAATGCAACTATACTTTTTCAAATGAGACACCCAGTCCTGTATATTCTTCCTTTTTACGAAATTCTTTATATCCAAACAATCTACTTAAAAGTATTATTCTAACAATTACTTAACCAATGAAAAATGATAAACTATGGTACTATGGTAAGAATAACATCAACCAAAGAAATTGCTCAAAATGACCACCTTCATTCAATACACATAGTTCATATAGTTGTCTCAAGTTGTTTAGACTATTTTTAATAGCATTATTATGGCTCCGATTCAAGTCAGAAATTTAAGCTTCAAAATTTGTTTCTAGTCATTACTATATTATCATCATTCTTTGTGCGTTGACGGGATTAGTTCCGAATTATGGGTTTAATATTGGTTGATTTTATATCATTAATATTATTCATATTATTATTTCATTGATTGTCTTTATTGCTGAAGTAAATTTTTTCCTTCAGGAACGGCTATAAAACGTGCCCAATGGTGTTAAATCGGGACTATTTGGTGGCCATAAAATGGGTGCGCCATTACCAATCCAAAGATTAAATTGGCCACTCAAATGTTCACGAACTTCAAAAACGCTATGCCAGTTGGTTATTGAATTTGAAACTCTGTGGTGCTCAGAATAAGAAAGATAGACCAACATATGTTACATATTCGAAATCAGAGAAAAAAGAGCTAACCAAATATGGAAAAATATACAGGGTGTTCCATTTGACAAAATGAAGTTGCCATCAATATGTTGGTCAACCTGTATATATTTCAGTTTCTGGACTCATATCAGAAAACCTCAGTTGATTTCGTGAAACTTTTATACGAAACATTTTTTTGTATCTCCTTCAGTAACAAAGTTAAAGGGGGGGTCAAATTATAGTGAAAAACCCGGTACATGATAGTATGTCACAACTTGAGGGGGTGAATCTACATGTAATTTTAAGGAAAAAGTTTATATAAACATGGCTCCGTAAAAGCTTCGTTACGGAGCTACGGGTGTTGAAAAAAAAATGTTTTTTTCTTCATAACTCCTGCAGTTTTTGAGATATCCATCATTGCACGTCCTGAATCTTAACTATAATCTACAGGGTGATTTCTTTTCCGGAACCAGGTCTCCTTTCTCCCGCTCAAACTTTTTTGCGGTACGCCACTGGTCAGCGTAAAATTAATTTTTTCCGTATTTTTAACCGTTTTCGAGTAAAAAATTATTGAGCGATTGTATGTTGATATTGAATAAGCTTAAGTTGAGTCTCAGATGACGAGCTATCAAAATAAAAGCAAATTTTGGGCATACCTATCGAGTATTTTTATTATTTTTTTAGCGAATAACATACAATCGTTCGATAATTTTTTACTCGAAAACGGTTAGAGATGCGAAAAAATTTCAGGAGTCGAAAAAGTTGTTAAATTGATCGAATATATCAAAAATTGATTTTTACGCTGCCCAGTGGCGTAACGCAAAAAAGGGAAGGGAAAAAGGAGACATGGCTCCGGAAAAGAAAACACCCTATAGATTCTAGTTAAGATTCAGGATGTGAAATGATGGAGACTGTTGAAAACAGCTCGTATTCCAAATTTGGACTGCAGGAGTTATGAAGAAAAAACCAATTTTTTTTGGAAATTTCAACACCCTGTAGCTCCGTAACGAAGCTTTTACGGACCTATGTTTATATGGACTCTTTTTCCTGAAATTATACGTAGATTCATCCCCTTAAGTTGTATTTTTTTGAGAAGGAGTTAAAATATCGTTGAAAGAGCCTGATGATCCACAAAATTCGACATTATCGTGAAGATGAAAGCAATAAAATGTGTACATTGCGCGTATACACATAATGACTCAGGATCATAAGCTTTTGCGCGCTTGTTAATTAATTTCAGACACTATATAGAGAATATACCTATACAAAGTACTGAGTAGTCACGTATTTACGAGGTCTGTCAATTATATTCCCGAAAAAGTGCTCGGACGGTCAGGAATATACATAAATTCTTAAAATTAAGTTATGATCCTTCGAAGTAGTCTCCCTTTAGCTGGATGCACAGGCGCCACCGTTGGATCCACGATTGGAAGCACCCCCTGAAGCCCCCCGAAGATAGGTCCCTTAGCACCCGTGTCGTGACACTTTGCACCTCCTCTACGCCGTCGTATCGGTTGCCCTTGAGGTAGGACTTCAATTGTGGAAAGAGATTAAAGTCGCAGAGGGCCAGGTCCGGGCTGTAGGGGGGTGCGGAAGCGTTGGAATGCCGTTTGGGGTCAAAAAATCGAAGCTCTTTCTGCTCAACTGTGAGCACTTTGGGAAGCATTTTCGCGCACAACTTGCGCATCCCTAAATCTTCGTGTAGCATCTGTCGAATGGTTTCCTTGTTGATACCCAACTCGTCGTCCAACATTCTGAGGCTTACCCGACGGTCTCCGAGCACACGCACGAGCAGGCGATCGACGTTTTGTGCCGTTCGAGAGGTGGAGGGAGCTCCCTCACGTGGATCGTCCTCCAGCGACTCCCTGCCTTCCCTGAACCGCTTAGCCTACTCGTAGACAGCTGTTTTTTTCAGGCAATCATCCTTGTAGACGTCGGTTAACTGTTTCATAATTTCCACGGAACTTACACCACGTTTGACCAAAAATTTGACCAGTACTCTTTGCTCAGTTTTTTTATCACACATTTTCGCGACAAGGGGACCAAACACGCCGATGATCAAGGTACTGTAAAACACAAACTGAACAACCGATCGAGACGAAACTTGCACAGACTGACGCAGAAATTAATCCTCTTTCCAATGACACCAGCGCGAACGCCGTAGCATAACGAGATCCAGCAGTGTTGCCACTTTCCGGGAATTAAATTGACAGACCTCGTATATATGTACCGATATCGAATAATGCTTGTAGGTATCTTTCTACTTCGTCTCATAACGAACTCAATCGAGCAAAATTTCAAACAATAGTTACTGTCACTGTGTCTGAAAATATGGCTGTACAATATTGAAGATAATTGAAAAAAATAATAAAAAAAAGAAAGAAATTTTGCATTCTGAGTGAAATAAAGATTGTTATTATTATTATTATTATTAATAAACCTACCTAGATGCAAGTCCAAGATTTCTGGTCCATTTGGGACCTCTATTACATGCTTCTTCTGCCACATCAGCAAAACTCATTGATGTTTACCAGTTTTTTTGTAAAGCTCATGTGCGCATATCACCTGAAAATGATGTTCAATAATTAGGTATTGTGATTATGAAAAATATAAATCCACACCATACGAATAGTATTGGTAATTATCCAGACTAATTGTTGTCAGTGAGCATTTAAATACTCAAAAATCATGTCAATCCAAGAAACATGGATTCTCGAACATTGATATAAATGCAGAGAAAATTGGCAGATATATTGTATTCATTGAAAACAACGAAAAATAATGTAAAAAAAGATATTCAATCAACTGATTTATTAATCAAACCGATTACCTATACACTTTATGTTCGGTTGCCCATGACAATTACACATTGAAATAGGAGAAATCAAGCAATAAAATGGGTCATTATTGATCAAGTTCGTATAGTTACGTTGAACTGATCTTCTATTTTGATAATCTGCAATGTATCGATTTATCCAGTTGACAATTAATTTAGTGTCAGCGACGTTCAGATAATCAGAAATACATGTATGTAAAACAGGAGTCTGGATAATGGAATTCCTAATGTATAAGTACCTATAATAATTAATCAATATTTACTTACAAGAACGTAGGAACAATGTGTGCAAATGATGGCTACGCCAATGGTGGCGAATATACCTAAAAGTAGTCCAGATGCTGCAAATGCAGCTGGCATAGATAGAATTCCTGTTCCTAAAGATGCCTTCAGTAAATGCATTAGGGTATCCCCATTACTAGAAATAAAAAAAATATCTTCAGACATTTGAGCAAAAATAAATATTCGGATGAAATGAGGACGCCAAAGTTATCGGTGACACAATCATCTAAATTTTTCCGAAAATAAAAATTTGCTATATCACCAAAACGAACTGATATGAGATTCACAATGGACATTTATTAATACTGATTTCCAAAAAAAATCATTTTATAAATAATACACCCTAGGAAATTAAAGCGATTATCAGTTTTTTGTTTCGTATTAAGTTTTCAAGAAAAAATATATTTAGATCTCCGTAATAAGCTAGCGAATTCAAACGATCATTCATAAATGTGTTTTCTGCATATTCCCAGAAATATAACTTAGTATAAAAAGGGTTTTATTTAATTTTCAAACGTATGAGGCAATTATTTTTTCCATGAAATTGTTTTCACAATAGATTCGATGTATTACACATATCTTACATAGGACAGGACCTACATACATATCTTGTTTTTCTCTTTGACGACCTATTGGTACATATGATTATTCGATTTTTCAATTAAACTTTTGGAAAATACACTTGGAATTGATGCTCATTATATTTATCTGTTATTCAAACCTATCCTTATTCAATTTTGAAACCATGAAATTGTTATTAAATTTTGCTAATGTTATCAATTCAATTCAGTTGTGATTTAGACGTTAGGCAATCATTGGAAAATACCATTTTTAATTGAAAATAAACATGAATTTCATATTCCACACCAAGAAGAAAAACATGAAATATACTCACGATACGGGGTGTTCCAATTTTCTGGCTTTGAATGGATCGAATTCTGTAACTGCTGCTTCCAAATCATTCTTTTTGGTGATTTTGTACCTAAAAGAATATGAAAACTTTTTGAGATATTTTCTCAAAATTGACGAATGAGGAATAGAACCCAAAAATAAGTCCAAAAGTCACTTACTTTGTAGAAGAAACTCCATTTGTGTTTGTTCCATCTTGAGGAAGGAAAGTTTCCAACTCGGTAGGATTACTTAACGTTGCCTTCGTCTCCTGAAACAATATAAATTATTTTGAAAATGTATTGATAACGAGTGTAAAAAAAAATAAGATTATTATATTATATATATTTTTCTTGTAATTTGAACGTATGGTGATTCGTGGAATGGTTTAGTTCATTCATTATGAACATTTCGATCACAAGAGTTCAAAATTGGCAATAATTATCTTCTTTTTTGATCAGAGTATTTTAGTTTAGTTTAATTTTAAAAAAGAGGTTACAGTTACAGAGCTGTTCTGGCCACACCCTTCACAGCTCGCCTTCCAGTTCCAGAGATCTAATGAAATCTAATATACAGGGTGTCCGGGGAATAACTGTACATACTCTTACCAGAGATAGAGTTGCACTAGCTGACTACTGATTGACTATAAAAAATTAATTTCTGGGTCTCCCTAGAAAACTACAGGGTGTTTTTTCAACTTCATGGAAATACTTAGACCATCATAAAATCCAAACTTATTGACGGATATTATTGAAACTTGGAGGGTTTTTGGCACATGCTAAGGTCGAGTCTGAAATACATCAATTATTTCATTATTCCAGGGCCGGACTCATTAATGTCCATTTAAAGTGTTCCGGGTAAAAAAAACACTTTGTATTTCGAATTACGAATAATTGATTAACTTTTTAGAAAGAAGCTGAATTATGCTTCAATTTGTGGTATCGCTTAAAGTTGTCACATCCACAATTATTTTTTTATGAATTTTTGAATTTGGAAAAAGTTCGAAAAATTGAATTTATTTACCTGAACAGGACTTATTCAACTTGTGGAGGTCGAAAATGAATAATAAATTTTCTTTAAAAAGTCACTGAAAGTGAGAAAGACTATAATAATTTGTTGATATACTGGGTGGCCACCCTAGACGAGGATCTCATTGCGATGAAGTGAATAACGGTATATTGCGAAAAAAAATGATTGGCCACATGTATAGGGTATACATAAGCATATTTCAAAATTATTCGTATGTATACCGGGTGTTTGACAACAAAGATATAGATCAAAGTGACACTTCTTCCAATAAACACCCGGTATACATACGAATAATTTTGAAATATGTTTATGTATACCCTATACATGTCGCCAATCATTTTTTTTCGCAATATACCGTTATTCACTTCATCGCCATGAGATCCGCGTCTAGGGTGGCCACCTAGTATATCAACAAATTATTATAGTCTTTCTCACTTTCAGTGACTTTTTAAAGAAAATTTATTATTTATTTTCGACCTCCACAAGGTGACTAAGTCCTGTTCAGGTAAATAAATTCAATATTTCGAACTTTTTCCAAATTCCAAAATTCATAAAAAAATAATTGTTGATGTGACAACTTTAAGCGATACCACAAATTAATGCATAATTTAGCTTCTTTCTAAAAAGTGAATCAGTTATCCGTAATTCGAAATACAAAGTGTTTTTTTCACCCTGAACACTTCAAATGAAGATTAATGAGTCCGGCCCTGGAATAATGAAATAATCGATGTATTTCTGATTCGATCTTAGCATGTGCCAATAACCCCCCAAGTTTCAATAATATCCGTCAATAACTTTGGATTTTATGATGGTCTAAGTATTTCCATGAAGTTTGAAAAACACCCTGTAGTTTTCTAGGGAAACCCAGAAATTAATTTTAAATAGTCAATCAGTAGTCAGCTAGTGCAACTCTATCTCTGGTAAGAGTATGTACAGTTATTCCCCGGACACCCTGTATATGAAGGCTTCAACGAGGCTAGTTCCTCACTCTTACGAGTTTCTCGCCCAAGGCATTCTCTCCTTAGGCTCGCAATGGCAAAGCATTCCCTGAATGGGTGAATGGGGGTTTCTTCCTCCTCCCCAAAGAACCTTCACTCGTCAGTGTCCGATAATCCCATCGTATATCGAATGATGAAGCAAAACAGGCTAAGTCTATAATTTTCAATGGTTTGTCTATTTGCCGAAAGAACTGACGTGAAGTCGAAAGCTTTTGCGTCCTAGCTATTATTGGGAAAACGGTCCTTTAAATTTGAATATCATGGCTTATTCTAATCAAGTACACGGTGGGGCAGAAAAACCTATCCGATTTCAAAACGTTATAAAATTAAAACCACTCAGCTTGTCAAAAATTTTTTTTTATTAACATATCGCAAATTTTATGCCATTTTTAAATTTAAGTTTTGAAAAGCACATCACTCAAATGTCGTCCTTGGGAGCGGATACACTTATTTAGGCGCTCGCGGTAGCTTTCCATGACTTTCACCGTCATTTCCACAGGAATTTTTTCAATTGCCCGAGCAATTTCCCTTCGTACAGCAAGAAGGGTCCTTGGTCGATGCTGGTAAACGTTCGATTTGAGGTAACCCCAAAGGAAGAAGTCACATGGAGTGAGATCCGGTGAGCGCGGCGGCCAGCCAAGATCACCTCTCAGAGAGGCAGTTCTCGGAGATCGCGACACAGGTTCGTACGGGTTTCAAAATCCCTTTCACTTAATTTCTGTGCAACAACCATTTTGTAGGGATGCATTTTGAGGTCCCGGTGCAAAATTCGCCGAATACTGCGGTTGGAAATCGCCAAAGCGAGCGAATGTTTTCGCGCCGAACGACGCGGGGAACGTTCAATCGCGGCTCTCACATTGGCCACGTTTTCAGGTCCTGTTGCTGTCCTGGGACGTCCAGGCGACTTCTTTTTCAATGCTGAACTCGTCTGTCTAAAATTTGACACCCACACTTTAATCGTAGTGTGATGTGGAACAGGATCATGACGCCCGAGTCCGAAATGAATTCGAAAAGCACGTTGTGTAGCAATTATCGAACCGCCGTATTGGATAAACCGCTCAATAACAAAAGCACGATGTTCACCAGACCAAGGCATGTTGACTACTGACAAATGGCATAAAACCAGCTTTCTAACGGTTTTTACCCCACTACTCTACCTGCTCTCTCTTCTGAGAAAAAGGGATTTGAAATCGGATAGGTTTTTCTGCCCCACCCTGTATGATTTCAAATTTCGGAAATTTCCTATTCAACACGATAACTGCCGAAAATAAAGACATCAAAACTTGAAATTTTTTCGTGTGGGGATTAGAATAGCTAAGTTGAATATGAAAAGAATGAAACCATTAGCTCGCAGGATACTTAAATTTCAAGTATTGTTCTTTTTTCAATGCGAATCATCATACCCTGCTGAAATGGATTTAATAACTTAGGTTTCAAGCTTTTTTGGCCCAATCGACTGCTTTCAAGATCGCGAAATATTTGGAGCATATTTGCTTAATGCTATGAGATTTGCAATACTTGAAGAAAATATTTTGAATTTCTTGATTATACAGGGTGTTCCGGAAAATGTGGGAAATCTCTCGGATTCAGATATAACATAAAAAAATAAGATGACAAGTTCCTATAATTTTTTTCCTAGCGGCCCTCCCTACAAAGATACGACCACCTAAATGAGGCCACTGGAAATTTATTTTAGTGGAATAAATTTTAATTATTTACTTCTTTCATTATTTTTTTTTCGAAAACGGTTCATTTTATCTACACTGAACAAGAGTACCTTTTCTTTAGCTTAATGTTCAAGGTATACAAGTTTGTTTTTTTAGCACCCTATCATACAGGGTGTTAAAAATGTAAGCATTAAAATGTACAACCCAGTCCGCCCCTGGTAAACTGAACGAGCTAATTGAAATTTGAGTGCGGTGATTTAAGAGGTCCTTAATACTATTAATTTCATCAAATTATATCGAGTAGTTTGAAACTTATTCCACTAAAATGAATTTCCAGTGCCGTCATTTAGGAGGTCGTACCTTCGTAGGGACTGCCGATAGGAAACAATTATGGGAACTTGTCATCTTCATTTTTTATGTTCTATCCGAATCCGAGAGATTTTCCACTTTTTCCGGGACACACTGTATAAGAGTGGGCAGACGAGATACTAATCAGAGATTTCAATATCAGATTAAATTATGTATTTGGTACATCGATATCAGCTGAACTCAAGTATTGGCTTGGTTGAAAAACAAGGTTCTCATAATGTGAATTACACCTTACCATATTATCTAATGACATATTACGGCTGAAGGGCAAATGGAGTGAGTATAAGATGTTTAATTTCATGGTTATCCGAGAAACTCCTTCGATTTATACACCATAGTAATGATGATAAGAAAGTAGAAATGAATTAGAGTGCGTAACGGCTGGATTAGGAAAACCACTAAGTCATGGGATTACCGCACAGATATTATATTACTTTTCGGTCAAATTTTCCGTTAGGAAAGATCTGCATGGCAAACATTGCTTCAATTGTTTCGCTTACTAAAATTAATCGAATGATTTTCATTGGATATGGACGGATGCTTTGGTAGATTTCATACAGGGATTTCAGAATTAAGTAATCAAAGGAAGATTGCCCAGCATATTTCAGGAAGGACAGTTCATATAAACGTGGATCCGAAACGGTTTCGTTACTCAGTTATGGGATGTCAAAGTAAGAGAAAAACCCCCAAATTCTATGCCTCTGACTCGGAATGTTTAATCTTTTTTTAATTTCTTCAGAGTACTTTGAAGGAGTTTAGCGTATAGCGTATACTAAATTTAAATTAAAAATCCATACTTAGTCAATTTTTGAATATTATTGTATGAACTTTTCTTCCTAAAATAAGCTGGGAAATCCTGTATAAACACATGTTTATTTTCTGATCACATCTATCATTTTGAATATACATGAGGAATTCTCTTGAACTGTACTTAAATATTTCACACAGAGGTAGACGACACTTAGTTGGTTCCAAAAATACCCCACATTATAAATACAGGCTTTTATTCCAGTTTTGGGTCATATTTTCGAAACGCTGTATTTGGCTAACGACTTATAATAAGATCATGAAGTTCGTACGTAAAAGGACTTCAATGGGCTCTATATACAGCTGATATAACAGAATATCAATTTCTAGGACCAGACTGTCTTCTTCTGATATTTTCATAAATGTAAATGTTAAGAAATGAATCAAAAAGATCTCTAATTCGCATCCAGTTCGTAATACATAACCGAAGGAAATAAAAAAATCAAAAACATTTTCATAACTTCCTCCGAATCAATCATAAGTTTTACCAGGAATTTAATAATAATCCCCCCCAAAATTTGATATTTAGGTGGCAGTAAGATTAAATCAAATTCTTGGTGACAATGTCCATAACGAGTTCGCAAAAACTTGTGATTTCACATTTTTCAATTTTTTGATTTGAATAAACACCGAAAATAACTTTCGGACCTTCCGAAAACCAAAATTAGCTATTGTGAAACGCACTAATTGTTGCAATTCCTCCTTATAGGTAGAGCATAGTAGGTATATTTAAAAATAAATCGTGTCCTCGTCAATAGAATCTACGTACTTTCGTTTTCGTCGAAATATATTTAGATTATCCCATTTTACTTAATGAATCACTCTGTCATATAGTGGTTTTACTACGACTCGTTACTTAATTTCATTTCCCTACTCGTTTGACCGTTAGTATAATTTTAGATGTGAATTGTAGGACATAAATGCGAATGAAAATATGAGCATTTTCCGGTATTGTCGAAATTGAACAAGGTTGTTTAATGTTCTAAAGATGTAGCGACTGTAGCGTTGTTATTTAGATTGGAATATTGCTCCCATTTTTTGAGGGTCAATGAAATAAAACATACTGTTTACCTAAGATAGCGGGCCAAAAGTAACTGACCTGCATCATCTTGATGCAATTTATGTGCGTGCCAGTGCCAGGTATTTTTACTTTCACCATCATGGTTTGTGCTATTCGAAAAAACCTGAGTGTTTTATTAAAATCAAGGACGTTTTATTGGGAAAAGAAGGTGTTTCCATAATGTTCTTGATTGAAAATCAAGAAACTAAGGAGCTGCAAATCAAAATCCTTAGATATTTAGTTTCTTAGTTTCAAGGGTGAGAATCTGAGGAACTAGGAAACTAAGACTCTAAGGCAGGGGATCCCACAAAATTTTTTCAAGGACCCCTTCATAAAGGCACAGTTCCCCGAAAAGAGCCGAAGTATGTGAAAAAAGTTCAAAAAGTTAAACTTATGCTTTACAACTTGCGGGCCCCTCAGCCATACCTCGCGCCTTCGCGGACCCTCAGGGGAACCACTGCTTTCAAGAACTAGGAAACAGAAACTAAGGAACTAGGACATTAGGTTGCTGAGAAACTAAGAATCTAACACCCCGATTACACTCATCTCACTTTCACGGCAGGGAGCAGGGAAGTGAGCAGCGCAAGAAGGTAATCAATAGTAATTATCTATGGTAATCACTACACTTCACTGCTACCTCCCATTGCCACTCGTGTTGCTCTTCGCTCCCTGAATTGGCGGTTTTTCGTACGGAAGTCAAAGGACCGGCAGCGTGAACAGCTGTAAGTGATTAAATTTAACTAGGTTGCTGTGGAATTTCTTTGTCCGTCGTTGCCGACACTTGGTCGCGAGAGAAATGTTGCAGCTGAGTGTGAATGCTCACTGCCTTCGATACTACCGCAGAAGTATTTCGGGAATTATTGCCGACAACGCGAGTGGCAGTAGGAAGGGCTGAGTGTAATTGAGGCTCAAGACTCTGAAAACGTGAGACAGTGAGAAGCTATAGAACTAACAGAATGAGGATTTACGAAACAAAGAAACTGAGAAAGTAGAAAACTGAAGATTTAGGAAATCTCTAAGGAATTGAGAAATCAAGGAACTAGTAAACAAACCAACTTACTTAGGTCATAGAGGTTTTACTACGACTATGACTCGTTACTTAATTTAATTTCCCACTCGTTTGACCGTTAGTTTAATTTTTGATGTGAATTGTAGGACATAAATGCGAATGAAAATATGAGCATTTTCCGGTATTCTCGAAATTGAACAAGGTTGCTTTTTCTTCTAGAGATATAACGTTGTCATTTGGATTGGAGTATTGCCTCCATTTGTTGAGGGTCAATGAAATAAAACATACTGTTTACCTAAGATAGCGGGCCAAAAGTTACTGACCTGCATCATCATGATGCATTCTAAGTGTGTGCCAGGTATTTTTGCTTTCACCATCATGTTTTGCTAATCGAAAAAAACCTGAGTGTTTTATTGAAGTCTTCAATTCAACGAAGGACGTTTTATTCGTCAGGAAAAGAGGTGTTTTAATTATGTTCCTGATTTAAGGCTTATTGCATCCTATCGTTGGGAAAAATAGAACAAATTCTAAAGAGTGAAAAGAATAACAAGAAGATTTATTAATAAGGGTTCGAGATTCGAATCCAAAACCCTGATCGGAAGGATTCGAAAACTATTATTTAGTTTCAAAAATACATATGAGAATATTTTTTGGCTGGTAAAATACTCTTTTGAATCGTGTAGGTATTTGAACGATATCCATGAAATTTTGTAGTCATTAGTGCATGGTCGATTCACAACTAGTTAATGAAATTCAAAGACACAGGATGGGTAATTTTTCAAAATATTGAGAAAGAGATTTTTTTCCTCTAAGTTTAGATTCTGACGAAATTTAGCACAAATGTGGGTCATACTCTTGGTTCTTGGTCATCAAGTTCAAAAAAATCAATGAGAAATTTGAGTGGAAGTAGCTCCGAAGCGATCAACCGTTTTTTCTATTTTTATAAAAGCATAGGTACTTATATGGACTTAAATTATAAATTCAAAAATAATATCTAACCACTCAAGCTTCGGCTAATTCGAAATTCTAATAAATCATTATTGTCATCAATTTTAGCATAGACATACTGATCATGCTATATTATCGTTATATTATAAATTATTTCATTCGAAAATAATAAACATATGTTTAAGTAATTAGGTCTCGAGATAAACGTTAATGTTGCACCACTTGACCCCGGAACGATTCAATAACAAACACTGTTTTTGTTTTTTATTATGGAAATGCAAAAAACTAGAATTATCTGCTAAGTATCTCATCGAACTATACCGGGTGTTATCGAAATCAAATTAGCCCCTATACATTTTTTCTATCCGATTGCTATTTCGGGGAATGGAACTACATGCAATAGATGGCTTTTCAATTATTGAATTATGTAAATTATACGAGTTGTGACTTCCGGTTCAAACGGAAATGACAGTAACATTCGATTTTCTCATTAGAACTCATTTTATCCTTAGTTAAATCATACTGAATTGTACATTAAATTGAGATTTGAGTATGTATAGTGAAAAAATAATTTTTTTCTAATTTTTTGGACTGAATAAATTTTTTTCGTTGTATTTGACGAGTCCATCGGAGTTGTGGGTAGGTTGGTATACAAATTTTCACCCTAAAAAATCATTTCAATTCATTACCGCACTCAAAATTAATTGCTCAGGAAAAAATAAGTTGCTCGTATTCTGATTTAGTCACGGGTTGTACCTATTTAGAATATTGAGACGAAATATAATATGATATGCGTTTATTGGCCGGATATTCATATACCGTTCATGTTCATACTTTGACTTTACTGACTTTGTTCGCCGAAAAAGGTGTGAATTTTTTTTCATCGTTTATCAACCAATTTTAGATTGAAAAATAAAGAAGAACGAAGAACTTTAGATACTGATATTAAAATATGCCGAGTCTATCTGATTTTTTCTTTTCCAAATTTTTATTATGAAAAGAAACAACCTGGGCGTGGGCTGCCTATAGGCATTAAAATTATAATTTCTGCATTCGTATCTCGTGATTATCATAAATTTCTGCCTTGCGTACTGAAATGTTATTTCAATAAGGAATTGACGTTTCTCGCAGATGTTATGTATCATAACAGACTAATCAATTCGGTATTCATACATAAAACGTACAGAAATTACATAAATTTGGTCATAATAGGTCATGGGGGGATATGATCCCTTATCCCCGGATGTGTGCGCCACTGTCTACAAGTGAAATTTTCTTGAAAAAAATTCTGCAATGTTTGTTTGATGGATATTGAGGTGTATTTTGGTGCAAAATAATACTAAAATGTATATTGAAAGTAGGTAAACTCAGAAGGCTTTACGACTACAATAAAAATTCTATGGAAAGATAACAATAGAATGGCTCCTCGCATACATTTGCGAGGTTTACATTATGTACATAAATTGCTGTGTGGAGATACAAAAATAAAACTTTCAAATTCTTAATGTTCGATCAAATACTTAGAACGTTTATTTCTAGATTTCTCCAAACTATTATAATTGTAATTGCAAATCTAAAGTTCTGAGAAATCATTCGGAAAACCAGACGGTCATATTAGGCGACCATTTTCAAGAAAAGTTAACTTTTATGTTGAAAAACATGGTCAATTAATATTCGAAAGATTTGTTTGAAATTTTCCTCACTAACAGTCGAAAAATTGGCCATGTTTTTCGACATAAAAGTTAATTTTTCTCTAAAACGGTTGACTTTGAAGAGTATGACCAAGGATACGTTTTTTGTGTAGAAAACAAAAACATAACATAGTTATGTGATATGAATCGTTATCACTTAAGCTTTATCATATATTATCAATACGAAATTCCTATAGTAGCTCGCTTTCCCAAAGATGTGACATTTTATGTTTAGCAATATGTACCGGGTTTTTCGCTATAATTTGACCCCCCCTTTAACTTTGTTACTGAAGGAGACACAAAAAAATATTTCGTATAAAAGTTTCACGAAATCAACTGAGGTTTTTTGACATGAGCCCAGAAACTGAAAAATATATACAGGGTGGCCAACATATTGAAGGCAACTTAATTTTTTTCAAATGGTACACCTTGTACATTTTTCCATGTTTGGCTAGCTCTTTTCCGCCTGATTTCGAATATGTATCATATGTTGGTCTATCTCTTTTATTCTGAGAACCACAGAGTTTCAAATTTTAAGAAGCGCCTGCCAAGATCTGTAAACATTTTACAAGTGGCAGAGTGCGTTTACTGAAAATGCTCATTTCTGGAGTTATAATAACGTCAATGGGAAGATATACAAGGTGAACAACATTGAATGCAACTATATTTATTCTGATAATTTAAAGTTTTCCGTACCTACGCAGTACTGGCCAGCATTTTCTCTTTCTGAGCATTCTTTAATGATCCTGATAAAATTAAGCATAAATATGCGTTTCATTGTCTTAGTTCAAAATTGTTAAAAAATATTATGTTTATATTATTTTACATTACTACTTTCTTCTGTATTCTGATTAATGCCATATTATTAGTAGTCTAAAAATATTACAAGAAGTTTAGTATCTTTCACAATTATTTCTAAAAAGATAGAAATCTAAGCCCCTATTTCTGAATGACATTCGCAGTTTCACATATTGTTTTCATGTATCGAACAGGTAGATGATTCATTCTTCTGTAAAAAGAGTTATCGGCAACGCAGCATTATACAGGGTGTCTGTAAACAAATTTTGAAGAAAAATCATAAGGGAGTTATTATTTTCAGTCCATAATAATAAAGTTATGGGATCAAAAAAATTGTGTGTGTAACATCCACTTAATGAATCACATAATGTATAGTTTTATGTATTTTTGAGAAGCCGTAAAAAATTAGAAACTGTCAACTCGTCATAGCCTTCCAAAGGCTGTATCTTGGAAGGGAGGTCAATTTCGAAGAAAATTATATGAACTACCCCTGCTTATTTTCATCGAGGAATCATCTCCCAAAGTCCCTCGCATTTGTTTACAGGCACCCTGTACAATGAGCATTTGCGCAGTACTAATGTTAAAATACATACGTGTATAGGGTTTATTCAAGTAACAGCATTAACAGTAGTGTTGAATAATACCTATCCAATTATTCACTTCAAATTTCAAGTAATTAAATTTTCATTATTTATTACTCGTAAGTTCAAACGTCACGCTATGATGACGTGATAGAGAAAACAAAAAACCGCTATGATTCTCTAGATGTCCATTATTTCCAAAATAATTTTTTTCTGGAAATCACTGGAAAGGCCCATTGTTGAAGATACAATCATCGAAATATTTTCATCAGGTTTTGAAACCCATCAAAAAATATACGGAAAATAATTTTAAGGCTACAATATTTTTTCCTTAAGTGATTCGGAACTCGTATGGAACATGTATTTCAATAAAAGAATCGTTTACAACCAAAAAGAGATTATATCACCCATCCGTATTTCCTTTATGCATACCTACTTAAAATTCACATTTGCATTTTAGCGGACTGCATAATTGAGGTTGACGTCATACATTCACTTCGAATAAAACACGGTGAAATTATAGGTTCCTTTTAAGCTCATGGTCTATTGACAATGACCTCACTTCCATTAAATTTAAAAATGAATTTCAATAAGGATACATTTTGTTAACCACTGTAGCAAAATCCAATATCTGTTCCTGCCTTGTAACAAATTTCAGAAACACCGGACAATCCCTTTTTGAGCGCTCGTTCTACTCAAACTGGTGCTATATCGTTTTGCCCAAATGTCTGAATTTTTCGAATTTTAAGCCGAAAATAGTCTCTAACGATAGGGTTCGACTTACTGATAACGAATTCGTAGTCAAATTCAATTCTGTCCGTGGGGCCGTCCGGCCGTGAGAACGATAACTTTTAAAGGGATTACAGAATTTCAAGAGGATCGCATTATCTGAACCATAGAAAATTCAATTAGAATATTGAAAAGAAGAATCTTTATATTTTCGTAACAAGATATCCGATACGGGTGAAATTAATTTTGTGAATGTAGTCTGATATACTGAATGTTCATGCAAAATTTCAAGAGGATCGCATCATCAAAACCAAAAAATTTAATTTTTTCTATGGTCGAGTTTTTACGAATTTCAGTTCTTGAATAATTTCCAGAATATTATTCTGATCGTGCTGAGGTTTTGCAATTATTTATATAGTGTCAATCTCAAGTCATGTACAAAATTTTGAGGTTATAGGCTTATTGCTCGACCAATGAACGAGCGCTCAAAAGCACCTGCTCAGGGCTTTCTTAAATTTTTAATATAGTAGGTTGAATTCTTGTTCTTAATGTCAAAATTCGCAGATGAGCCTGTATATCTGAAACGAAACGATCTAGACATTTTTACATGGCATTTTATAGTCATATAGGCACACCCTGTAAGCTTATGGTCTGCCGAATTATAAATTCATGTTATTTGAGAATTTGATAACATCCTATAGCTTTCAACTCACTTATAAGGTTTCGAGCATTTTTACAGCGATGTCTGGCTAGATTTTCTAGAGCTTCATATGCCTCAAATTGGAAGGACTTTGAGACATGCTGTATATGTGGAAAATGTTATCCAGGAGAGACATCAAGACCTTTAGAGATAAGAAAACGGGAACATAAGAAAAACATCAAAAATAGGAACATTACAAGATCAAAAATCGCTGATCATGTACGTTCAAATAGCGGTGATCATATGTTATGATGAACTGGAACAACACAAAGATCCTAATGACGGAACCTGATAATTATAAAAGGAAAATTAAGGAATCCACATGCATTTTGTTAGATGAAGTAGATAATTTGGCTAATTGTTCTGTTGGAATAGATCGTATTTGGATTGATTTATTGAAGAAAGAAATGACATCAGGAAATTTCAAAATTGAATAAATCAACATCTCTATGTGTTGACAACTTTCAATGTCAATTAGACTGCAAACGAAAAAACACACAATTCCGAAGATTTTACAAGTTTGTCTGAAGAAGGTGTCTGATATAGACACCGAAACGTTACATTATCCTTTTCATCCATTTCCTTTTTTTGGTTTAAAGTAAGGCAAAAATTTTTCAATACCAACTTGCTCCTGACAAATCAGTACAAAGATTTTCGCAGGAGCATTTTATCTCAATTAAAAATTTCTGTTTTAGAGACTGGGAGTGAAAACCTAAAATGTTTTTTAGAAATGCTGAAACCTCTAAGATTATAATACAATCGATATGCTGAATGGGTTTATAGTCTCAGTAGAGACATTTATTTATTTACAGCAGAAACGCGAAAAATGCATTTCTTGGCACAACAGGTGCAATTGAAAATCTTTCAACGAATTTTACAATACAATCAGCATAAATATTATGACACTCCGTTATAAAATATTGTGACAACCCAGTTGAAGGTGTTATCATTGTGGTAACTCATACAGATGTAAATATCTTTCATTTCAAGTATTTCGTTACAATCACATGACTTCCGTTTTTATCAACGAAATAGATAGTAGGATAATATTATATTACGTAAATATCGAACCTAGATAAGTTTTCCAAGAAAATGTATCCATGAACTTCTACCAATTTAGATTTTCCCATCGATTTTATGTTATCAAGGTCCCATATTGTTGAACATCAACACCGAAAGGATTTGATGAAATGCTTCCATAAATCAATAACCATAAATATTTATTTTTGCTTAGATAATGGCTCTTGTTATCAGTTATCATTATTTGAACGTCTTTATTCCATTGCATTGAACTGAATGACTAAAGTAATTTGGTTCAGTCCAATATTATGCTAGTCGATAACACTATTCCTTGCAAAATTGATGTGAAAGATCTGGAAGCTCATTCTACTTAAAGAGTGCTATATTCTTTTGCCACAATTGTCTGTAATTTTCTAATTTTGAGCCGAAAATGGTCTCAAATGATAGGATTTGATTCCCTGATGACGAATCCCTGGTCAAATTCAAATCTGTCCGTGGGGCCGTCCGTCCGTCCGTCCGTTAGCACGATAACTTTCGAAGGGATTGTCCTACAGAGTTGAGATTTTCAGACTGAGTTCGTTTCGCCTCGGTTAAGTCCGTTAACCAGCCAAAACGTACAAGGTGTTCCATAAAATATGGCCATTAAAAATTTTTGTTCCTGAATATTTCAGTCAAAACGAAACCAATCAGAATAAAATTTTGTGGCCACATAAAAGATCTTTATAATAAGCCGCATGCAAAATTTCGTAGCCATAATGTGAACAGAACCATAGAAAATTCAATTAAAATATTGAAAAGAAGAAACTTCATATTCTCATATCAAGATATCCGATTCCAGTGAAATTTATTTTGTAAATAAAGACTGATATACTGAATGTTTATGCTGGATTTCAAGAAAATCGCCCTATCTGAACCATAAAAAGTTCAATTCGAATATTGAAAAGAAAAACTCAATATTTTCATAACAAGATGTCCGATTCGAGTGGAACTATATATGTATTTAGTATTAATCAAGTATTAATCAAGTCCTACACAAAATTTTGAGGTAGCAGCCTCATTGCTCTACCAATGAACGAATGCTCAAAAGCACCTGCTAGGAGTTTTCTAAATTTTTTGATTGGTTCACAAGGTTACCAACTGGTCCCTCTGTTTTGAATCGTCATCCCCACTAATTATGCTTGCTAGTACATAAGCATGGCGCGACGTTTGAACTAAGAGTATAGAAATCGCATTTTCAATATCTAATTAAAATGAAATACCTTCTTGGAATCTTAGGTGAATAATTAGATAGGTATATATATTGAACTTTATGAAAAAACCCTATATTCTAACATACTGCAAATGCCAATTTTGATGAATTCCAAGGTTCGTTACTTCCTACCAGAAGAGGGATCCTCTTTGAAAAGCTTGAAGACGTCCCTGCGTTTAACGTTTAACTCCAAATTTTGATCCAATTAATAGACAGATTCATCCGAATATAATTTTTTAATGACATATAAAAGTTATTTTATCAGACGAGCAGACAGAAAACCTTAGTACGTCTACATAACCTTCGTTAATTGAAGAGGATATACCTCTTGATTCTTCGATGCAGACAATCATCTCGAACTTCCTGTTATTTGTCATATATTTCGTTATAATTGTAGAAGTCATTCACATGGTCGGCAAAAACGTATTCATAAATATTGTGAACTAATTGGATCATCTTATGCTATGGTTATAAAACGGCTATACTTTTTAGTGGTAGGAACACAATGGGATTGACTTACATAGGAATATTGATCTGGAAAAATGGAGCGATATATATGTTTTATAGGGGTAATTATCCTTAATCCATAATTCTCCAAGCACTTAATGAAGCAGGGGGTGTCATATCAGAAATTGGAGCAATTTGATTTGAATCGATGTCGATAGGGAAGAACTTCGCTTGGATGGATTTGGATGGAGAGTTTTTTACAACTAGAGTCTGATGTTGAATATTTTAAAAGAGCAGTGTTTTGTACTATTCTGTCAAGCAAATATTGATACAAAGTTCGGAATTTATTTTACATAAGTAAGTTTTATTGTACATGGTGCGGCAGAGGAACTGATTAAAAATTCAGTTCAACGAAAACTTATGCAAATATCGTTTCAGTTATTTCTCCATCATCAAGTACAATAATATTTAAAGTTTATATTCAGACAGTTTCAGACAAATTTCGTTGGGTACAGTGTCGGTTGTTGTTCAGGTGGGCCAGGCCCCGTATTCTGGACAAGAAATCTTTCAAAGCGTAAACGAACTTGATTGCACGAGTCCCTCTTTTACCTGTAAAAATGCACACTGCGCAATGAAGTTCGTATTCGCTTTGAAAGATCACTTATCGAGAATACGGGGCCAGAGTCCTGAGACGATCGTTTTAAACGTGTTATTTTAGATATCCCCTTAAAAAATCGCGAGACTCTAAATCAGGCGGATATGCTGGAGCGCTAAAAACCCCAGAAAATCCAGGGAAGGAAAAACTCCTGAATCATGTGGACAAAACGGTCAGAAGTCACAAGTCGCGACACTGCACGCCAAACAGTGACAGTGACGCTAGTGAAGTCCTCTAGCCTCTAGGGTTTTCAGTACTCCCACACAGCCGCCTGGTTTGTCCACCTGCGATTTTTTATGGAGTCATCTGAAATTACATGTTTTTAATGATCGTTCGACTGGCTATTACGACGAACGTTCGATTGGCTATTACCAATATACCCTACGAAAGGCTGGACAAAGTTGACCAGCAACATAAGTTTTCGTTGAATTGAATTTCAACATCATCAAGTTCCTCTGCCTTTCCCTGTATAAACTTCGTTGGGTAGAATCGCCGACAATGTTCATAAAGGTGAGGAACCAATTGTTGAAAGATAGTGCTAAACTACTCCACATTTAGCACCAATAGTTATTTATAGAGGAACATAATAGAAGTGGAGGAGGTATTGATCTTCCACGAATTCAAAAACGAGTTTTTGCACGAACGAGTATTACAATAAGCTTTTTGAAGGAGTATTATCCATTATTTTTGTTGGGACACTGAATTTATGTTGAAATGAATGGAATATTTCCATAAGGATCGTTAAGCTATTTTTGCAATGTAAATATTGGCAGAACAATTTTCTGTTACACGTAATCGACGTATAATACATAAATAGGAGAACTCCGAGAACCAGTATGGGATAATGAAATAGCTATACCTAACAATTGAATATGTGTGAATCTGGGATATTCCTTACGATTTTGTTCTACAATGGCAGAATGAACGAATTTGTCACGAAGAAGGAGAAAGAATCAAGAACCCATATTAGCAAATTTTAAAATTTAAATGACAGAGAATATAGTCAAACAATCAATTGTTTGTAGGCTAGTTGAAGAATAGCATATTATCCAAGACTCTACTATAAATCTAGCAATTTTACGCCTGTGGGCTCAACCAAAATAATATACTCCGTTCACGAAAGGTTGAGCACATAATAGGCGTTTCTTTATTTATTTGAAGTTGGCAGTATTTACTGTCATAGAGTAAAATAAAGTCAACGTTGCCGAATGTACTCGGCCTCGTCCGACGAGCTTGCGAGTTATCAGAGAACTCCATGCAAGATTGACAACATTGCGTAACAATCTGACAAGAAAATAAAGAACATAACCTAAAATTTTAAATATACACAGTGGAATATGTCAAATTGTCATGGCCAACCGACTGCTCAACCTTTCGTGAACGGACTATATACATTAATCACAAGTGATAAAATGATATTATAATTCACTGCTGTCAGATGCTTCATAGATTTAGCTTTGATATAATATTCTTTGAATTGGTATTTCTTCAGTGTTCTTAGGTACAACAAATATGGGTATACCTTGTCAATCGAAGGCCAGATCTACTTTTATTATATCAATTAAAGCATTTTTTATTACTAAATATACATTGAACAGTTCTCCAAAAATTTTTCTGCATGTGTCAACTTGACTTTTTTCGTCTGTCATAGAAGGGTCTTGTCGCGGTCGCCAAATGTTGAAATCTTCAATAAGTATTATACAGGGTGAATCCTGTTGAACTGTACATACTTCACACAGAGATAGAGGATACTTTGCTGGTTTCAAAAACACCCCACATGAAAGGTTTCCAACGATTCGTTTGAATTATACAGGGTGATTTCCAGTTTTGGGTCATATTTTCAAAATGCTCTATTGGACAAACGAATAATCACAAATTCATCAAATTTGGTACGAAGGAGGACTGTATCAATCTCCATACAGCTGAGTTAACAGATTATCAGTTTCCAGGACCGGACTCTATTTTTCTGATATTATCGGAATTTATGGAAAAAAAACACCCTGTAGATGAAAAGTCAATATACCTGTCATGACAGTTCAAACTACACTGAAAACTCTTCAATGAAGAGTAATAAAATCACGTGTCACACCTACAAATTTAGAGAAAAAAAATATTCAATATGCGTACTCGTAGATAAATGGCCTAATTCACATGGAAAACCATACCCAAATGTATCAAAAGTTGAAGACAGGAGAATATTATCAGTTTAAATCCTCTCGATATTCAAATATTCCAATATTCAGGTAATTTTCGTCAGTTTCCAGGACCGGACTCTATTTTTCTGATGTTATCGGAATTTATAAAGAAAATCACCCTGTAGATGAAAAAGTCAATAAACCTGTCATGGCAGTTCAAACTACACTAAATACTCTTCAATAAAGAGTAATAAAATCACGTGGCACACCTACAGATTCAGAGAAAAAAAATTGAATATGGGTACTCGGAGATAATTTTTTTTGTACGGCCTAATTCACAAAAAAAACATACCCAAATGTATCAAAAGTTGAATATTAATGGTTAAGATCTTCTACGCATTCAATTATTCCAATATTCAGGGACGGACTCCCATTGCAGATTGGGTTTTCAATAGATGATAGGTCGAAAGATTCGCCCTGAATATGGAACACCCCAAAAAACTGTTACGGGAGACCGAACAACATTAAATAACCTACAAGAAAATTTCATGAAATCGCGAATATTATCAGGTTAATATTCGACTTTTCATGCATTTCGGTATAGTTCTTCTACTAAACTTCAGCCGCCCAAAAAAAATTATCTCTGAGTACGATTATTCAATTTTTTTAAATCTATTTGTGTGTCACGCGATTTCATGAAAATTTCTTGTAGGTTATGTAATGTTGTTCGGTCTTCCGTAACAGTTTTTTGGGGTGTTCCATATTCAGGGCGAATCTTTCGACCTATCATCTAATGAAAAACCCAATCTACAATGGTCCGTCCCTGAATATTGGAATAATTGAATGCGTACAAGATCTTAACCATTAATATTCAACTTTTGATACATTTGGGTTTTGTTTTTTTTTGTGAATTAGGCCGTACAAAAAAAATTATCTCCGAGTAGCCATATTCAATTTTTTTCTCTGAATCTGTAGGTGTGCCACGTGATTTTATTACTCTTTATTGAAGAGTATTTAGTGTAGTTTGAACTGCCATGACAGGTTTATTGACTTTTTCATCTACAGGGTGATTTTCTTTATAAATTCCGATAACATCAGAAAAATAGAGTCCGGTCCTGGAAACTGACGAAAATTACCTGAATATTGGAATATTTGAATATCGAGAGGATTTAAACTGATAATATTCTCCTGTCTTCAACTTTTGATACATTTGGGTATGGTTTTCCATGTGAATTAGGCCATTTATCTCCGAGTACGCATATTAAATATTTTTTTTCTCTAAATTTGTAGGTGTGCCACGTGATTTTATTACTCTTCATTGAAGAGTTTTCAGTGTAGTTTGAACTGTCATGACAGGTTTATTGACTTTTTCATATACAGGGTGTTTTTTTCCATAACTTCCGATAATATCAGAAAAATAGAGTCCGGTCCTGGAAACTGGTAATCTGTTAACTCAGCTGTATGGAGATTGATACAGTCCTCCTACGTACCAAATTTGATGAATTTGTGAGTATTCGTTCGTCCAATAGAGCATTTTGAAAATATGACCCAAAACTGGAAATCACCCTGTATAATTCAAACGAATCGTTTGAGACCTTTCTTGTGGGGTATTTTTGAAACCAGCAAAGAGTCCTCTATCTCTGTGTGAAGTATGTACAGTTCAACAGGATTCACCCTGTATATGCAGTAGTCGTGGATAAAGTATAGTATGCTACTTGCGTATAATGATAGCTTTTATTCACGAGCCGTAGACGAGTGGCCTGAATCACAGAGCGCACATTATACGCGAGTAGCATACTATAATTTTTCCACGACTACTGAAAATTATAAGTATTTCTTGAAGATTTTAACATTTGGCGACCGTGACAAGACCCCTTTATTACAAGTGTGGAAAAAGTCAAGTTGACACATGAGAAATCTTTGGAGAACTTGTCATTGTATATGTTGTAATGAAAATTGCTTCGATTGATGTAATAAAAGTAGAGTAGGTCCTTGATTGACAAGCCATATACCTTCCCATATTTGTTAATTGGAGAACTTAAGAATAGTGAAGAAATATCAATTTTAAATTTTGAAGAGTATAGGCTTTTAGAGCTAAATTTATGAAGCATCTGACAGCAGTGATCAATAAATAACTTATTATTCACTTGTGATTAATGAGCGAATAGACGTATAACGGGTTGATTATACAACAGTATAAAGAAAAAGAATATTTTTAAATTTGAAACTTGATCATACCAATATGTGGCAAAACGATCATCATGGTGTACTGAATATTTGTGAAAATACCGTCTTATTTCATTTAATAATAATTTTTGAACAACAATTGTCGATTATGTTTTACTTTTTTAAGCCGATGACTATGTTAGATTTACTTGAAAATAAGATTGATAATTTTTTCCCATCAGTAATCATGATCTCGATTACGTGGCCCTCAACGTTATATAATTTTTATGTCGTTCGGAATAATTTAGAACGTAGTGCAAACTATGCACAAAGGATGGTTCCTTTGTTGAACCTCAGTTAGAGTTCACCAAACTGGTTCTACAAGAATCATCAAGTTTTGACCACACACATAAATAAAGGAGAATATTATTGACGAAAACACTCCTACGACTATTTCTGCTATTTGAGCTCTGATCGTATCAAGGCCGGAAAAAAAATTAATTTTGCTTCATTGATCCTAGGCACAGCGGCATGTTGTTTTTTTCATGTCAAGGGGACAAAATGAACTCTAGATTTTGAAAAAATCTGTAGATCTTATCTTTTTAGCTAAATTCGTTGCTCCCTTCACAATTTTGCTGTTTTGAGCACTCGTTCTACTTAAACAAGTGCTATATCGTTTTGCCCAAATGCCATTATAATTCGAAAATTAAAAATGTATATTCTGGCAGAAAGTTTGTCTCAACATCTTGGTTCAGTTCATTAGCGGACATAATCGATCTAGTAGTTGAGAAGTTTTACTCGGTTGACATTTTCATCTAACTTTAGCATAATGGTTGAGTTATATGTATCATTCAAAATACTGATTGCGGTGAAAAAAATGAGAAAGGTGATAAGTACATGTATTCCGTGAAGTATTGACAGATTCTTGATTCAAATCACTTGTCTCCGAAGTATAAATATCGTGTAAAACAAATTCAACTATCATCAAATAACCTTGAACATGTTGATGATAAGCTTCGATCATTCTCCATTCCTAGGAAAATATAATATGCAAATAGAAAATTCCTGTTAATTTTCCTTTTTCGAAATCAGTACACAGGGTGTACTACTTTTAACGTGGACAAACTTCAAGGGGAGATTATACGAGTGATTTGCAACAAAAAATATCATATAAACAGATGGTCGAAATATTGACAGTTTTCTTCAATTTAACATTTTTTATTTCACAAAATATTTCGAGTTTTTTCTATAGAATGATAATCATTCAGTTTTTCTGGTACTCTCATCAAATTTTACAACATATTCGGAAGGGCAATAAATTTGCTACAAAATATGAGAGAATATTGTATACTGAAATATGTATCAATTTAAAGAATATAATATTAAGCTGAATCTTCGAAGCATCTGACACCATATTCACCATTATTAATGCATATTATGACCGAGCAAACAGAAGTATAATGTATAATTACCAAATTATTCAATTGAAAAATTTTAACGTAAACCTATCATTATCATTTATAGTTTTCAATGTTAAAGTGTGTATTTCTTGAAAAAGTTATAGATCAAATTTTGCAGAAGATAAGATTTGTCAAAAACGTACTAAATTTTTTATTTGTGCTATTTAATGCACAAAATAGCAACACTGTTCAGAAAAAGCGGTGAAAATCCACTGAGACTTCACCCAATTTTTCATACCTCTAACTTGAAATTTTAAATATCTTCCCAATTTTTACAGATTACTTTGAATGGGCCTGGCATATACCAAATTAGAATTCAATATAGCAATAATCAATTTTGAAATATGAAAAAAATATTTTCCTATACTTTTACATCAGGTATATCGGTAACGAAGCCGTTTCGGGCCCATGTCCGAAGTTTTCTTCTGAAAATAAGCTGAGAAATCTCCCTGTGGCGTTTGATGGTATTATTCTGAAACACCCTGTATAGTACAAACGCAGCAGTCAAAACAGAACTAATAATATAAGCTCGGACCACGGATGATTTAAAACATATGGTGATATTCAATAGTGCATTTCATTCAAGGATATTTGGAGCATACCATATTATAATTTATAATCATTCACTGGGTATATATTTAATTTCATTCCTATCATAGTTTTATTGTTTGAAATACTAATTTCAACCACTAGTAGAAAACTTCTACAAAATAAAAAAAATAATGTATTTAGTTACCGATCAAACCGAAAACACCTAAAGTATAAATATTACCAATGTTAAACAAATTATCGAATATCATTACGTAACGAAAGATGTGTGGGATCCATACTGCTTAATAATAAATAATAACAGTTCTGAATCTGAATGAAATGAATATTAAATTATCGTCCACGACTTGAAAACAAACGAGTTTATGTTTTAAAAGGATAGTTTATCGGCTGGCTTGTCACATTAGTCTACCGGTTTCACTGTCAATAAAATAAATGGTTCAATTATCAGTTTTCTGCAAGATTATTATGGAAAATGTATTTCACATGAGGTCTGCTTATTTTTTTACATGATCATGGATCATCGCAATTCAATTTTTTCATTCAGCAGCAAGGAAAAATATTCAAACTTCGAATCAGAATTCTCAGAAAAAATATAGTTTTATCGAAACACAAATCGATAGTGAAATCATCAAATACAAATACAAAACACCTTCAGAATTTACAATACGATTGATTCTTCAATATAACTCTCCGAAGATCTAAGCAATACACCCACCTATTCGTTTATAATTTCTGGCAGTATTTTAAAATTTGAATTATACAGGGTGTCCTGGAAAATTTGGGAAATCTCTCGGATTCAGATATTTTATATGATTGATAGTATTTAGGACCTCTTAAATCACCTCACTCAAATTTCAATTAGCTTGTTCAGTTTACCAGGGGCAGACTGGGTTGTGACATTTTTAATGCTTACATTTTTAACACCCTGTATGATAAGGTGCTAATAAAAACAAATTTGGATACCTTGAACATTAAGCTTAAGAAAATGTACTCTTCAGTGTCGATAAAATGAACCGTTTTCGAAAAAAATAATGAAAGAAGAAACTAGGTAATTGAAAGTTATTCCACTAAAATGAATTCCAGTGGCGTCATTTAGGAGGTCCGCTAGGAAAAAATTATGAGAACTTTTCATCTTATTTTTTATGTTCTATCTGAATCCGAGAGATTTCCCACATTTTCCAGAACACCCTGTATATTTCCTATACATATTGAACACGCATGCGAAAACTTCTAAATTTCAACTCGTAAGATGTTCACAATACAAATTTAGTTGGGTAATGCCATAGAGATAGAATACTATTCTATCTCTATGGGTAATGCCAACGATATATCTACCAAGTTATGCGTAGGTTTCGAAGGGATTGTCCTAGAGACTTCAGATTTCCAAGGTGATTTCAGTTCCCAAATGCAACGGTTGAGTTCGTTAACAAGTCATATCGTACAGGGTGTTCTATAAAATATGGCCATTCAAACTTTTTGTTCCTCAATATCTCAGACAAAATAACGCCAATCCAAATGAAATTTTACGGTCACAGTCAAGATGCTTATAATAAGCCTCAAGCAAAATTTTGTGACCACCGTGTAATCAGAACCATAGAAAATTCAATTGGAATATTGAAAAGAAGAATCTTTCTGTTTCCGTAATAGGATATCCGTTTCGACTGAAATTTATTCAGTAAATGAAGATTGATTTACTTAATTTTCATGCAAAATTTCAAGTGGATTGCATCATCTGAATTTTTTACATATTTAATTTTTTGAATATTTTCCAGAATATAATTCCGAACGTGCTGAAGTTTTGCATCATATACTCAGCATGAATCTCAAGTCCTATACAAAGTTTTGAGGTAATAGCATTATTACTCCACCAATGAACGAGCGCTCAAGTGCACCTGCTCAGGGATTTTCTTCAAATTTCATTAACCTCTGATTATCCATCGGTAGATCTAAGATCTAACTACTCAAGTCGCTTCAGATCATTGCCGACACAAAATATTATAAGCTTGTCGTAAAAAAATATAGGGTTTCCCTTGGAATAAAAGCGCCAAAATCGAAATTTCAGTACATATTTACATATTTAATCGAAAATATTTGAGCGTTCTTTCCACTTCCTGTCTTACAGGAAGTGCATATCAACTTCATCAGGTAATTACATACCACGACTATTCAAATATCGCACAGTTGCTCCGATGAAATTTATAAAGTAGGTAGGTACATTAAGAGAAAGTTTTTTGGTTTAAATTATGGAGAAAGCCAAAAAAGAATTTGGAAAATATTTTGAACTCGCCACAAAAAAGTTCGAAAAACTTTAAAATCGATAACAATTCATAATTCAGACTATGCAGGTGTCCCGGAAAATGTGGGAAATCCTCGGATTCAGATAGAACATAAAAAATAAGATGACAAGTTCCCATAATTTTTTTTCCTGGCGGCCTGGAAATTCATTTCAGTGGAATAGATTTCAATTACTTACTTCTTTCATTATATCATTCATTTTTTTTTCGAAAACGGTTCATTTTATCGACATGAACAAGAGAACCTTTCCTTAGCTTAATGTTCAAGGTATCCAAATTTGTTTTTTTAGCACCTTATCATACAGGGTGTTAAAAATGTAAGCATATAAATGTACAACCCAGTCCGCCTCTGGTAAACTGAACAAGTTAATTGAAATTTGAGTGCGGTGATTTAAGAGGTCCTTAATACTGTTAATCATATCAAATTATATTGATTAGTTTGAAACTTATTCCACTAAAATGGATTTCCAGTGGCGTCATTTTGGAGGTCGTATCTTCGTAGAGAGGGCCGCTAGGAAAAAACTTGTCATCTTCCTTTTTATTTCTATCTGGATCCGAGAGATTTCCCACGTTTTCCGGGACACCCTGTATATTCTTACAGCAATTATCACTGCTTGAATTTCAAGAAGATTAATCTTTTTCAACGCACCTACCCCAGAACCAAAAATCCATATCAGTGTGACATTACCATATTAGCTCAAACAAATTATAATGAATGGCAAACATAGCTACAAAAATTCCTATTTGTGGGACTCATCAAGAATTCAAATATATAAACACGAATTGATATTTCCGGGTGTTTTACCGCTACTTAAAATACGTATACACGAAACAAAGGTGTTCCTTATTCTTTTAAATTAACCCACTCATGTTTCTATTAAAAAGTAGCCATAAAACATAGTTAATCAATGGAACCGTGTTATTTCGTTGTTCACTAGGTAATTTAATTCGAATATAATTCATCATAATGAGATTTAAGGTATTGAGTCTAATGCACTATGCTCTACTATTTCTAACATGGAATGGCAACTGCAAATGCAAGTTTTAATTCGCGCATTTTGTTGAATTTAATACCCACTATCAAAATTATTAGTTATTAGTGCATTTTAGGAGAATCTTTCAAGTTCAGAAACTTCGAAACACTTGTCTGATTAGAACATACTAACTACAATATTAATAATAGAAATAATTGATATTTATATTATATTAATAAATATTCATCATTATTATTAAAATTTGCAACGGTTGAACGATTTAAATACATCCCAATTTTCTTAAAATACCGAAATTCATATGAAACTACTCTGGTAAAAATTTTATTTCGCGTAATTTTAATTACCCAATCTGAGTATCGTGAAATAATTTTCAGAATCGCCGCTAACGACCACTAAATTCAATTTTTTTTAATGACAACTAATCGTCGAAATCTATATCGAAATTATGAAAGAATATCGAAGTTTTCTGTTTACTTTCCTAATTATTATTAAAGCATGAGCGATGAAAAATTATCAATTGCAAATTGCAGTTCAAAATATGCAATAATCTATTTTGAAATTAAGGTTATTGCATTGCAGTTCAATAATAATAACAGATAACAAAACGAGGTCAATTAAAAATTTTCAAAGAATTCTTCCCATGAGTGATGATATGCACTATCGACAAAAGTAGACTTAGACCAGCGTTCATTTTTCAAATTCAAACAATTCGAACCTTATTGCACCGGACACTGGATGATGCAATGCCGTGTATTTAAAGTTATGGTTGAAATTCAAATCAAAATATAAGGATCTAAGCATGTTTGGTGTTACCTTTAATCGGATACAAATTATTCAAGAGATAAGAGACAAAAACATCAACACTGATCGTTTAAGTTCGCACTCTAATTAATAATTTCAGAGAGTAACAAATTCGGAATCCTACCATTTATAGATTAGGGTACACGTGGGAAACAGGTTTACACACTACACACTGCGCATGCCACTACCGCACGTTCGCTGAATGAGGGGTTCACGAGTAATCGAACTATTGGCCGAATGGTATACCTGCCTAAGCGACATCGCACGCTGTTTTGTTAGTTTCTCACCCCACCATCGTGAATTTCAGCAAGGACTTGCGCCTTCAAATGAGTGATAAGATGATGAAATTTCAGGTCAGTTTACTACTTCTTTTTCCTTTCTTCCTTTGTCTTTCCCTCTGCTTTCTCTTTTGCTCCCTTGTCTTTGCCTTTTTCGCCCTTTTTAGGCGCCTTTGGATTTGTCCTCTGGAAGGTCACTCTGGTCAAAACTGGGTGTCCCTGGTTTCTTGTTTCGGTTGCGGCTTGAAATCTGGCGCCCTCGGCGTGCACAATTCCAGTCTAAATATTCTTTTTGTCGATTCCCTCGGACTTCTTCCCTATCCTCAATATGAACAAATCTTTATCGGGGTCTGAAATTTCAGTGAACTGCGTACCATCCGCAGTTACTGTGGTTGGGGGGCTGCACGACTACGTTCTTTCCTGAAGTCCTGCTCATGCTCCTTGCCCCATACAACCCATTTTGAAAGAAAATGGGATCCTTGAATCACCTTGTGGAATACCCATACCATATTGTAGGCTTGACTTTGAAGCTGCTGTTGTTGCCCTCCCATTTGTTCTTTTCTCCTCTGTCTTTCAGCGGTAGCCCCTGGACAGCAAGTACAAGAATCACCCCCTGAAATTTTTTTATCTTTATTGTCGTCATTTTTAATCTCTTTGGTAATGTTCGCTGGGTTTCCTTCTGTTGGCTCTACTTTTGAATTTTTGTGAACCCGAATCGTTAGTTTGTTGGTGCCTAAAGTCGCCCCTATTTCTGATAATTACCTGGAGGTGGAGGAGGAGCTCCTGCTGCCATTAATCCTTGTTGATGTTGTTGTTTTGTGCCTCGATGAGGTGTTGAATCCTTCGCAAGATGCTGAGCAACCCATAAATCCTGGCTGCATTCCAGGCATACCGGGCATTCCGCCCATTCCCATCATTCCTTGTAGGCATGGAGGATCTGGAAGCATACAGCATTCGTTGCAAGGAGTCATGCCAGCTGACATACCAGGAGGATATCCTGGCATTCCCATTCCAGGAGGCATACCTATGCCTGGTTGCATCATCGGTTGCATGGGCATTTGTGGAGCATAAATCATTCCCATCGGTTGCATGGCCATAGGGCCAACTTGCTGAGAAACACAAGGAGCGTCTTGTCTGCCCACACATTCAACAAGGAGGAGCATCTGGGTTAGTTCCGACACTAGCGTGACTAATCTTAGTTTCCTTGTTAACACTCATTGGACAAGGTTGCGGAGGAGGTGCTGGTTGTAACCTGGACAATTTGGTGCGCAATCATCATCAGCCGGATTAGTGTCGTCGACATTACATGGTGCGAAAGGGCATTCTGTATCGCATTCTCCACTTCCCATATCGTCTATCTTATGTTCTTACTTTGGGAGCTTTCTTGTAACGGTACAAAGATTTACCTTCCTTATCTTTGAAAAGTACGGATTTATCGTCGAAGTTCATCTGGAACTGTGTTACTATCAATTTACAAAACAAGACATTCTGATATAAACGCCGATTTTGCCGACTTGGATGCCTTCAGTGTTCATGATTTCAAAGACGTCTTTCAAGGTTTTTGAAGTTGGACTTTCTGGGGCTGTAGATTCCTGGATGCTTTGGATCATTTCCGTGAACAGATTGGCGATTGATATGATAGCGGCGCCAACTTGAATCTTATCAGGAAGCCAACCCGATTGCATTTTCTTCAACACAGATACGGTAACGTCAAATTCCGCTGATAAGGCCGATACTTGTTCAGCGGTTAACGAAAATAGACATGACTTGCCGCTTTTGAGCCTCGCATTGTCTTGACCATATTCATGGCGGGACTGAAATCCTCTTCGCATATTCCAAAGGAGCGTTATCCAAAAACGTGAAAGCAACGCATGTTTCGCCTGGTGGACTTGCACATTCGCATTGTGGTGCTAGCTCCAAGCTATCCACGAGGAACTCGAGAGAAAAATAAATTTTCAGTGGCTTCAGAACTCATAATTTGTCCGATTTACGATAATTTTGCAATGTCTCATTTATGAAAATTAGACAACTAGAAATGTCATATATTTATTGACAACATGAGATATCTATCTGCTTTTTATTTGAAACGCTGGGGTTTGAATTTGATATTTGGTGGCGGGTAGTTCTTGTAATACCAATTGCATCCTTCGTTCCGGAAAGGAAGTCCTACCCTGTAATCAAAAGATACTGTTGAATTTTTTCCATGTATTAATTCGCGACTTCCTGAATAAAATAATCGAAAGTAAACTTGAATGTTGAATGCAAATCGAAATCTCAAAGTGGGTGCATTCAAAATTAGATAATCTCCGTTTATGCTTGATATCAGTATTGAGAGAATTTCAATTTCAGTTTGCAGAACATTACCTACACGTCTTTGAAATAATCTAAAATTTTGTAGCTAGAATGAAATAACACATTTTTTCTAAAAGTGGACTATACAAGGGAACAAATTTTGCTAAGAATGTGAGGAATTCCAGGTAAAACTCAAAATGAGAAATTCTAGGTGAATAAAATAATAGGCGTTTTAATTTTTCATATATTACCATTAGCTACCAATACCCAATGAACGTCATTTTTGTATGCAATTCAAAAATTTCCTCCTAACAAAAGATAGTTGTGATATATGAACACAAATGTAGAATTTATATCATTATCATATCATACAGGGTGCAACATGAGACAAACTGTAGGAGGTGATTGTGCATAAAAAAATAATAATTTTTGTCAGCAAATTTATGCTGACTACCTACCTATGAAAAAAACTATTTATTTATTTAAATGCGGTAGTTTTTAACTCATTTTCTGACATGCAATTAAGAGTTTATGTTCATCATTGTCGCGCAAACGGGTTATGATTTAGATTGCTCAATCAAAAAAGATACACCACCGAGATATTTAAAATTAATAATTTTTTAATATTTCGTTCAATTTGTGACAAAAAATTTCTCCCGCCTCTTTTCGTATGTGGCTCCTTTTTGGTATATAAAACATGTCATGGGCGTCCCCAGGGGAAGGCAGGGGGTAGCTGCCCCCTCTAGAACTTCACAACAAGTATTCCTCGAAAACTCATGAATATAAATCTTATTTCATCGAACACTACCTCCACTCCAGTTCATTATTCTATTTGGATTTTTTTTTGCCCCCTCTAGTCCGAAAGCTGGGGATGCCCTGGAAACATATTAGTGTAGCGTCGCATCTACAAAACGTGTTGAACATTTTTTTTTTGATAAAACGGAACTCAACTCCATACGAAAAACGGGCGGGAGAGATTTTTGCCACGAATTGATACAAGAATTGAAAACGATTGAAATATATCAGTGGCGTACTATTTTTCAAAGTAATTTCTTGAGTAAAAATTTTCACGAAAATTAGTATATTATATTATAAGGATTAAAAGTGCATATTTTTTTACGAGCAATATTTGCAGTTGCGAATCGCAGCCGAGCGAATGCAGAATTGCGAGTTAAATAGGCACTTTTAATCCGAATAATATATACTATTTTTTCTCCAACCAAGTCAAAATTACAATAAAATTGGTTTTAGTGAAAAATCGTTCATAATTTGGTTATGAATTTGAACATAGAATCATGACAGTCAAGTAGACTTCAAATGCATTTACTTTTAATCCTTGGGCTGCGCCTCGCAACTGCAAATATTGCTCGTAAAAAAAATATGCACTTTTAATCCTTATAATATAATATCTATTTTCTACAAACGTCAAAATGACAAGGTTCGCGCATTGGCAAGAATATGCGAAGTGACCCTTTTTTCATTTTCCTTTGTTACTATGACACCGTGCGCAAAGTAGTGTGCGAAATACTTACTTCGCACACTGCATGTAAACTATATGGGATTTTTATATGTAACTAACAAATTTGGGTATACTTGGCAATCGAGGGCAAAATCTACTTTCATTACATCAATTGAAGCAATGTTCATCATTAAATATACAATGACAATTTTTCCAAAACTTCCCATATGTCAACTTGAGTTTTGTCACAGTTGTAATAGAAGGGTCTTGTCACGATTAAAATCCCCATAATAGTTATTTTTTCATATTGAGCTAAGCGTTTGTAGAAAAAATTTTGTTTGCATCTCATGCGCGAAATACTTTGGTGATCTCGACTATTTTTTAAAAAAATCAGTTCTCGATCACCAAAGTAGCATTTCGCGAACTAGATACAAAAATAACTATTACAGCCAAGAATTATATTGCATAATGCCATTATTTTCTTATCGGGAATGGGAATCCTCATATACGATATTCAACGCATCAGAAAGAGAACTCACCCGTATATATTCGAAAGATTTACGCGCTACGTTTTTGACGAAATGAATTATCAATTGCAAATAATATTGTTGTCTTTTTCGAATCGAGTATCACGGGAGGTCTGACGCGTAATTTAGGTTGCCTACCATATTGCTTGAATCAGGCCACACCCTACGATAAGAGAAAGGCAACAGCATTAGGGGAAGTATGCCTATGATGGCATCCTGCTTATGATGGCACACTTCAAAGAAGTCTGATAACATCAACTGAACAAACTTATATTTACTGAGTTTGTAAGCCAGATGGCATTTACGCTTGATATACGTAGTTACACCTTGAATAAGTGGCAATTGTGACTTTTATAAGAGTTCAATCATTTCGGTAGGTGTTGATGTATGATAGTTATTTCATTCTTTTTCGTTTTATTTGGATATTCAAAAAATCTGTTTAAAAAATGATTTTACTTTCATTTAATCACTCTATAACAATGCCTTAAGTGTAAAAGTTTTAGGTTTTTTCGTCTTTTTAGTACCTTTTTTGCTTTGTTGAAAAATATATGTTACTTATGTTTATGATGGCATAGCCAGAGTGTTCCTATGATAGCATAGGGTGCCATCATAGAAAAAAGAATCAAGATCAAGAGACGATTCCTCCAAAGCGTGGTACTTCGCAAGAAATATTAGAGGTATCCGAAAATAATGAAAATGGTTTCGAGTGAAGTATCGAGATTGAAAATCATACAAGAACTCTCACCACTGCCAACTGCCGTTGCAGAATCAAAAGTGAAAAGAGGAAGAAAACGAGGAAAAGTTGGAATCCTCAATACAACCACTGACTAAAAGAAAAGAAGTTGGAAGAAGAAGATAAGACAAAGAAAGAGAGAGAAGCTAGCTAGAAAGATCAAAAGACGGATTGAGTTCGTAGAAGAAAGTGAGGAAAACGAAGAAAGACATTATGACGATGATTCAGATGCCGCTTGTCTTTATTATTATTGCTATAAGCTGTTGTCTATGTCTAGACCAAGGGAGAATTGGTTGCGTTGCCAGAAATGCGTCAGCTGGTGCCATGCCGAGTGTGCTAGTGCAAATCATATTCGTATGTGAATTGTGCGTATAAAAATTATATTTTTATATTTGACGATGCCAAAGAATGTAAATTTAGTTCCTTTACACTTATATCTTCATTTTCATAAAATAGGACTGCTATTTTCTCCAATAAAACATTTCAATAAGTAATGTCATTTTATTTTCAGTTATATGCCATCAAAGGACATACGTGATCTTATGATGGCACCCGTGGCCAAATTTTAAAAAGTGCTATAATCCAAATTTTGAAAATTTACATTGAAACTATATATAAAAATGCATACAACATACGAGTAGCAGTAAATCTATACAATCGATGACATGGAAAAATATTCCCTTAATGAAATATGTGAATAATTCGTTAAGGGTGCCAACATGGGCACACTTCCCCTATCTGTACTGTATTCGACATTCATTTAGTTCGAAACGTAGCTCGTGAATCTTTCGAATATGCCACTGCTCAACTGGACGGCCAACTGATGCCTTGAATATCGTATATTTCCAATGATTTACATAGGTACTGTTTAAAAATCTTACTTTTACTTCTTTGTCTCTGTCCTGAAGCAGATAACAACATCGTTTTGAATTCATAAAATAAGACACGAAAATTAAATTATGCCAAAAGTTCTTACATTAAAAGTTCTTTTCGGCGTTACATGGATCATCAGTCGATCTGAAATAATTGGGAGTTTCTTGCCAGGACACCGACGATCCCGAATTTGTTTGATCTACATTCAAATCAGGCAATAAGCTTGATGGATCATTCAAAAATGCCGATTGCATTTTCAAAGTCTTCTCATCTTTCCACCAAAACGGAGGCTGCCAGTCACATGGGGTGATCTTCAATGATTCTTCATTCTTCTTCTTTATGAGCTTAGCTTGTTGCAGTCCAGTCATGTATTCGCACTTCCTTTGGCATTCTTTGTCGGTTTTTCTTGAAGCTTCTTTAGCCTCAGAAATTCCATGCAATCCATTCGAAATGAAGGGTCTATTGAATACCTTTTCTGTAAGTCCAAAGATACTAGGTGATGTTGAGAAGGAAAGGTCGAATAAACTTGTTCAGCTTTATTATGAATATAATTATATTTTCGGAGATATTTTCTCATAGAATTTAACTTGCGTCATTTGAGCATCAATAGATATATTATCAACAATATCCAACAACCAGATCATTTTAGTTCAGCTGAAATTGTAAATAAGAGAAGAGAAGTAAGAGAAAATAGTTCATTTCGATAAGAATCAGATAATATGTTTGGTTGAATATTGGCAACGCTACTAAACGAATCTTAAGTTGGGTTGGACCTTACTCTATAATGAGCGAAATGGCGGATGAACTTTATTGACTACACTTTGATAAATGAAAATTTTGTTTGTTTTTGAATCAAACTCTCCTTCATATGCAAATATTACACCAACCGTAGAAAGTTTTTGAATTAATCGAACTGTCACCCCTCAATATTCCCAAGGTTCAGGCTTCGATGCCAGAAGTTAAATTCCGTACAAAGAGCATCTGCCGAATCCTGAAACAGCTGAACAGCAGAAAGTCAACAGGACCCGACGGAATACCAGCTATTGTCTGAAAAAGTGCGTACCCGAGCTCGCACCTCTGTTGTGTCGGCTGTTTAAGCTGTCCTACGAGCCGAAAAATTCCCAAACATCTGGAAGGTCGCTAGAGTTCAGCCAATACCAAAAAAGGGAAAAAGTGCATGCCTCGAAATTATCGTCCGATATCTTTACTACCCATTTTGTCCAAAGTAATGGAGACTGCTATTAATTTGCAGATAGTAAAACACCTAGAGGAAAACAATCTCATTAGCGACAATCAATACGGTTTTCGGCGCTGTCGTTCAACAGGTGACTTGCTCACTTATGTCACTCATCTTTGGACAAACGCTATAGAAAAGCATGGGGAATCAATTGCAGTTGCCCTAGACATATCCAAGGCCTTCGATCGTGTATGGCACAGAGCATTACTATCTAAGCTTCCATCTTACGGTCTCCCGGAAGGACTTTGCAGCTGGCTCGGAAGTTTCCTCCACGAGAGACAACTTTGTGTTGTGGTCGATGGTGCGGAGTCTGCACTTCATTCCGTCAACGCCGGTGTACCTCAGGGCTCAATCTTGTCCCCGACTCTGTTCCTAATGCATATTAATGACCTTTTAAATTCAACCAAGAATCAGATTTTAAGCTTTGCAGATGACAGCACTCTTATAGCGTCCACGACAAACAAGAAGCCTGTATCAGCGTCAACATCCAGTTCCCAAAGAATCGCTCAAGCTGTGACAATCAACAAAGATCTAGAGGTTATTCTACAATGGGGTTCTGACAATCGGGTTGAATTCAATGCCTCTAAGACCCAGGCTACTGTGCTCACAAGAAAAGCATCGACAGTCGCACCCCAACTAATAATGGACAATAAACAATAAAACCAACTAATGGATTTAAGCTTCTAGGGGTCAATATCAGTCCAAATGCAAACCTGGCATGAGCACGTCAGCTCAGTTGCCAAGTCAGCTGCACAGAAGCTTAGCTATCTATTTCGTGCGAGGAAATTGTTCACTCCAAAGCAGCTTTTATTACTTTACAAGGCTCAAGTACGTCCAGCTATGGAATATTGCTCTCATGCTTGGGGTTCAGCTCCTAAGCACTCGTTACTCCTACTTGATTCCATTCAAAAAAGAGCAGTGCGCCTAATAGATAATCCAACGTTAACTGCCAATCTTCATAGTCTCGATCACCGTAAGAAGGTTGGAGACTTATGCCTTGTTACAGATACTACCACGGAAGGTGTTCTGCTGCCATTGCCTCCATCATTCCACCAGGGGCTCAATTTGATCGACAAACAAGGCTAGCCGATAATAGTCACCAGTTTGCGTTCATCTTTCTACAGCTAGAACATCGGTGTATCAGAAGGCTTTTCTTTACCGAACTGCAAGGCTATGGAATACCCTACCTCAAGATGTATTCCCCCTTACCGATTTCTTCTAAATTCATCTCGGGGCGCTTGAAAGGGCGCTATAAGCTCAGTCTTTTCCCGAGAGATGCGGAGATGCGTATAAAAAAAAACCTAAATGTTGGCCGCTTTCAATAAAATTTCTGGTAAAACTAAAAATAATAATGCTACGGGATTCATGAACATGTTTTCAAATTTTTTCATTCTTTTCGTGTATGTACTACCTATACATTTAATGCAAATTCTAGATCAGTCGTTTTTCGAATAAAAAAACTAGCTCTAAAAAATTGGAGAAAGTCAGAAGCCTTTTCGGGCTAGTTCAATTGGAAAAAGGAATTTCAAATTAGAATATCATGAGATATATTGATTTCATTTCAAACATATGGATAGATCGGGTGTCCTAAGGTGACTGGCCTATAAGATCAAATTAGGGTGTACGAAAATGACTCTAGTTCGCTCAATATTTGAGATTTAAGTCAGAAATTTAGCAAGTCATTAGATATTGATTTGATCTAAGTCACTGCTTTTGAAGTATAGTTCAAAACCTAAAGTCATTTCTTGTTGAAAAATTCAATTGTCGTTTCTTCCCGCCCAACGGCCGATGATAGAACCAAACTTGAAATTGTCGTGAATAATTGCGATAAAATTCAGATTTTTCTGTATGAAAAATAATGACATTGCAGTATAACATTTGTCCGCATATATGCTTCATTTTCCCAGAAACGGGAGGTTTAAGTTTACTCAAAAAATGATACGCCACTGGGATATTTCAAACTAACAATAATAATAAACAATAATTTTGAATTCATCGTTTAATTCGGGAAAAAATATTCCCAGCTTTTTTCGTATGAGTTGCCGTTCATGCAAAAAATAAAATATTTCAACGCGAAGGTATTTATCATTATTTCAACACGTTATATGCATAGTAGCAACCTTTTAAATGATTTATTTTCAAAAAAAAGCAATGGAGATTTTGTTGTGCGTAAATGATAAACTTGAAATTCTTAATTACATATTTTCAGAAAATGCGCAATAATATTACCTCTTGAAGCTCATCTTTCATTCAGAGCAATAGTCAGTTTTTAAGTAAACTTTCAACACCACGTATTTCAGAAATGTCCAGAATTATTTCATGCAGAATCAACTCCTGAAGTTTGTCGCACTTATTTAGTTTAGTTTAAAATTGGATTACAGTTCACTGCGACCTCATGGTCTATTGTGCCCCCTTGCAGAGCTGTTATGGCCACACCCTTCACAGCTCGCCTTCCAGTTCCAGAGATCTAATGAAATCTAATATCTATGAAGGCTTTAACGATGCTAGTTACTTACTCTTACAAGTTTCTCGCCCAATGCATTCTCTCCTTGAGCTCGCCATGCCAAGGCATTCCGTGACTAGGTGAATGGGGGTTTCTTCGTCCTCCCCACAGAACCTACACTCGTCAGTGTCCGATAATCCCATCCTCAACAGGTGCTTCCTGAGGCGACAGTGTCCTATGAGAAAGTCAGTGAGGAGGTGTAATTGCTTCTTACCAAGATCCAGATATCTTTTGGATCCCGCTGTCTCAATGTTCCGAAGGAACTTAGTGGAATGATCCATCTCTGGGAGATTCCGCCAGAGGTTTTCTCTATCGGCTTCCTCATTCTCCAGAAACTCCTTCTTATAAGTACATTAACCTATACCACGGAAGGGTTCTAGAGGTCAATGAGTGACATTCGTGCTCCTTCTTTGGCAAGTGTATTAGCCCCTTCGTTTATACCATATATGTTTGAAATAAAATCAATATATCTCATGATATTCTAATTTGAAATACCCTTTTTCCAATTTGAACTAGCCCGCAAAAGCTTCTGACTTTCACGCCTGGACTTTCTTCAACTTTTTTAAGGCTAGTTAGTTCATGAATGCTACGGGATTCATGAACATGTTTTTGAAATTTTTTCATTCTTTTGCTTCCAGTACCTATGTACTACATAAACCTATACATTTAATGCAAATTTTAGATCAGCCGCTTTCGAATAAAAAAAAAATAATACATATCGTCAGATATCTATAGAAATTTAAATAAATTTTCAACACTTATGTAGAGGGTATTTTTAATTGGTTTGGGTTTTTGCATTGGACAATTGCCCTCCTTCTCACAGATGAATCAAGTTGGACTTACTAACCCTTATGTTGGAAAACTGGATCATTGATGTGAGCTCCATTCAGACTTTCAGTTCTATTAAATTGGTATAATCCTGGCTTATCTACCCACCAGGCTCTAGCTTTGTTCACCCAATTTTCAACTATTTTCGGATGTACCTCTCTTATTTCAGGCTTAACTTTGTCTGAATCTTTATAGGGTATGGGGTACAAGTACTTCGCTAGATTGGTTTGGGTTGATCTTGGTATAGCTGTTGGGGTGAATTCTGCTGAAGATTGATGAGCTTTGGCAACTTGCTTCAGGATGTAGTCCTTTGGGGGCCATGGTGGAAGCGTGAACATAATTGTTTAGTATAAAAAATCGATTATAGTCCGAATTATAAAAGTGACAAACAATCAAAGTCAAAAAAGTCGTCAATTTAAAGATCATTCCATTTATTTTTGCGTGCTGGCTTTGTTCAAATATCCGTATTTATGTGCTTTTTAGGTTGTAAAAATGTCTGAAATTTTACAGAATTGTCCAAATCTTGTTGGTGTACCGATGAAAAATCCAAGTGAGAAAAACATTTTCTGAATATCTCAGATGCGTACGCTAATCATTATACATTTTATATGTCTACTAGCGACCCGCCCCCGGCTTCACACGGAACGACATCACATTAGAAACCTCAAAAATAACAGTACTTTCCACTATTTAATGGATGTTATTATACATATAAACCTTCCTCTTGAATCACTCTATCTATTAAAAAAAACGCATCAAAATCCGTTGCGTGGTTTCAAAGATTTAAGCATACAAAGGGACATAGGGACAGAGAAAGTGACTTTGTTTATACTATGTACTGATGACGCTAATATAGACCTAAACGGCCGAATACTTCTGTAGTTGTAGTCATCTGAAATACTTTATTAATTTCGTATGAAAAATAAAATAATATGGTTTTTCTTAAAACGAGCAGCATTTGGTGCGGTTGGTAGTTGCATGGATGACCATACATCAGCTAGATATTGTCATTGTTTAATCATTGTTTCTCCTTAACCAATGATATTGTCCAGCGCAAAAGCTATTAACCCCAATTCAGTGATTGTAACTTTCAAAGACTTCGAATTCAGAGAGAGTCAAAGGGTGTTAGGAAACGAGAGCGATGAACTTCAGGAAGTGATTTTGCATAAAAAAGATGACATTATGCTTTATAACTTTTGCCCGCAAATTTTCGTTTTCGTTAAAGTTTTACTTAAAAACTAAAATATTTATTTATTGTACTGAAACTGGCCGATATATTCGATTGGAATATGGTGGAAAATTATTACGTTCACGAAAGTTTGAGCGCATAGTAGGCGTTTGTTTATTTATTCGTCAGTATTTGTTGTCATAACGTAAAATAAAGTCAATACTGCCGAATATACCCAGCTTCGTCCGACGAGCTTGCTAGTTATCAGAGAACTCTATGCAATATTGACAACATTGCGTATCAATCTGACAAGAAAATAAACAACATAACCTAAAAGTTTAATATACACAGTGGAATATGCCAAATTTCCCTGGCCAACCTACCGCTCAAACTAAAATAGTAGGTGTTTGTTTATTTATTTTGTTTATTATAAACAACATAACCTAAAATTTTAATATACATAGTGCCAAACTTCCATGGCCAACAGACAGCTCAACCTTTCGTGAACGGACTATATAAAATTTCAGGTTATGTTGTTTATTTTCTTGTCAGATTGATGCGCAATGTTGTCAATATTGCATACAGTTCTCTGATAACTCGGAAGCTCGTCGGACGAGGCCGTGTACATTCGGCAACGTTGACTTTATTTTATGTTGTCACAGCAAATACTGCCAACTTCAGATAAATAAAAAACGCCTACTATGCGCTCATACTTTCGTGAACGGACTTTACGCGCAATTGAGAATTTTATGTTCAACATACGCGCATACGGGTAATGATCTCAATTTGTCAGTGAGATATTTTAACTATCATTTTTTATTTCTTTTTCAGTTTATGACGAAAAATCTCTCCTCCCTTTTTTATATAAAGAGCCGTTTTCATGTTGAAAAATAAAACATGTGTTAAAGTTGCGACAAATACGCTTTAAGATTTTTACACAAAAACGTCGCCCCACAAGAAAAAGAGCAGGAGAGATTTTTTTTAGCCAAAGTAAAAATTTAACACTCCGTATGTTGGAAAAAGATGGAACTCAGAGTAAAAGTGAACATTTTGTTTACTTCTTACTCTGAGGATCGAAGCATTCGCGGACAAAAGTTATACGTGTATATATAGCATATTTTTTCATGTAGAGTAATCTCCTGAAGTTTGTTGCACTTATTCACTAACACCATGTGTATTCTCATTTATTGCGAAACAATGATGTGAAATCCGTTTTTACTGGTAAAAATAGGATGTAATTTATCCCATATGCAGGCATAATTACAAATCACGATATACCTACAAAATTAATACCTAATAATGAATGATTAAATAACACTAGGATGTGATCAATAAATAGTTTATTTACAAAATAAATGCTTCATAAATAAAATAAAACACTTAAAACTACAATGAATGTCATTCAAATATTTTCAAGTATTATAATATTCTTCCACTACCGAAATTGTTAAAGCTACTTTACAGTTTCTAAATCCCAATGTTGTAAAACTGAGATAATGGAATGGCAAAAATTTTTAATAATGTAAAAATGTTCGATTCAAAGAGAGAAATATTGCATCTAATAGATATCGGGAATAATATCAACATTATGTTATTATTATCCATAAATAATTCACTTCGTCATAGAGATTTATGAATGTCATTTTTTGCTATTATATTACACTTTTCATCAAACAAATGAGACATAATATGTATAATTTTTAAAACAATCGTTGTATTTTGATAATAAGGCGTATTTTAAATAGATATAACTGCTATAAAATATACACAACTAATCGATTGAAATGCTTTTTGCAACTAGAATGTGAAGATTATATTTACAAATAAAAAAATAAAATTGTTACAATATTTAAACTTAATTAATTATTGAGAAATGCAACGAGTGTAGTGAATACTGGATAAGCCCACTCAACTATCATTTCATAACTTTAAAATTACGTATTCATTCGAGAAATTATCACGGAGATTCAACTTAAATGAAATAGTTTACTGACCATTTGAAAAAATATCCTAGCAACGTATTTCTAAATCACAATTATGAACAAGTTAACTGAATCAGAATATTATGTGAATATTGTTTTTCTAATTAATTCTAATATTGTTTTGAAAATATCTGATCAATCTAAACTCGATATGCATTCGGTTGGAACTCATTTGCAAATCACTAATTATCAATTCAAATTATTGTTCTGTTACTTCTTATTACATACTGTCAACAATCTACACAGTTTCCTAACAGCTCAACACAGTAAAAAATTAATATCAACACTTGGAAAATTCACTTCTGTGCAGACATATAGCCAGAATAAACAAAAATAGAGGAATAGAGAGCAACAACAATACTTGTTCGTTTCAACTCTCTTTAATCTATATGTCTACTTGTGATTATTAAAAAGACTAAGTTTTCAAAACAATTTGGTGATGAAATTATATGTTTTCATTCGAGACATAACTTGAGATTCAAAACTAAGCTTACCAGTTATTATTCATTTCAAATCTATTTCAGAATCTATGTTGAAGCTTTTGATCCGACCATGTTCAACTAGAGGTGTCGGAAGTTCATCATTATCAATCTTATACGTACTTTATTATCATTAAAAAGACAAGGAACGGATTTTGTAAATCTCCATTTTGTGGACTAGCAACTGGAGTTTCTAAAGGAGAATAAGGTACATATATTCGAAGAACATCAGGATTTGGATTATGGGAGCTGGCAATAGGTGTCGTATGGGCACTATAAACCCGTTGGGAACTAGAAGCCCCGATCCCAGAGCCGACAGAACTGCACCACCCATAGAGTTGTCAGATAAATTGCTATGTGTGTCTAAACTGTTTTCATGAGCTTGAGACCTGGTTATAGTGGAGAATACTGAAAGATCAGCTGTTGATGTGACACTAGTATCTGCCAAAGATCTTCTCGAGCCCAAATTGTGGTCACCATCTAACAATGGACTCTCATCTCCATTACTGTGTTCAAATGAGAATTTAGATCCTGAAATAAATAATGAAATTGTGAAGGTATTTAGTATTCACGTATTAACTCGAAATTAGTTCATAAAATTCACACTTTGTTTAATTTAGAATCTTTATAAATTCAAAATCAACACAATATTTTGAGAAAATTGGTGAGTACAACATTTTGGAAATTAATTTTGAAAGCTATTCATGTTTGATACAGGCATTATTGTTATTTTATATTCCTCACAGAATAACTAAGGAGCATTAGTCAATAAAATTTTATCAAGTTTTCAGTATGTTAGTAATATTCAAATGAATTTGAGTATGTTATTGTTCCAAGAATATTTCCTCATGAAAGAATAATTAGAAATATATTCAAATAATAACAAGTGAATCATAAACTGAAATCATTTGGCAAAAGACAAGGCTTGAATTAAATTGTGACATGCGAGTTTGAAAAACTTACCCCTCTTGCTCAATGTGAATTATCAAAATAACAAATGAATCACAGGCAACTTGCAGAACGTAAATATTTTCAAAGATTTTCTACAATGATATGCTGAAGTAAAGCAAGAATAATTATATAGATTCATCTGCTAAAATTAGTTAAGCATATTTATCTGCAAGCAACATATTTGTGAACTTCAGTAGTACAAAAGAATACCTAAAATTACCTGGTTTCAAACTTTTATTTTGTTTTTCTCATGAGTACTTCGGAAAACAGTTTTTCAAACAGATTGTACAGTCACAAAGTGGCCAAAATATACTACTGAAAGGTATGAATAAACAAATTGCTTTTAATGGGTAGAAATTTGGAGACAATGCTAAAAGAGCTCAACTATGAAAAAATTAAAATGTCGACACATCACTCAAAACATTTAAAACATGTCAAGTTAAACAAACCGTTTAATATAAAACGTTTCCAAATATAAGATTTACTGAAAAAAAGTTGCCAAAGCTTTCTTCGAAGAAAAAAGGTTATGTTATATCATAATTATATTCTGAAGCATCAAAACCAAGCAACCAAAGCATAGTCCTAAAAAACCAAAAAATTAAAAAACCAAATTTCATCCAAGTAAAATAACATAAAAATGTTAGAAATTTCCATGCACCATGCACGAAAAAAGGATAAAGGTGTAAAAAAAATGCAAAACCAAAACAAGATTTGTACAAACATATATTATGGATAAGGCATACAATTTTAGTAAAGAAGAAATTAAACAAAAATTGTAATCACAATGAATAAGAAAATGGAAAGATATTAGTACTTGTATATCGTTAGTTATGAACATGAACATGTGTACTGTTAATACCATGATACACAAATGTGCAAACAAATTGTGGGATTCCTTATTTTATGCAACAATTATCAATTGGAATGTTTTAACCTTCATTTGAAACTAAGCTATAATGTTGAAAAATAATAAATTTTCATATAAATATCAGATTAAATAATTCAGGAAAATATTTATAATTCTGGAATATAACATATTTGAGATTCTATAAATAGCCCTTGAAATGACATTATTTTAGAATCTTTGAATTTATATTAGAACTATTTATTAAATTATTATTTACAGTTTGAAATCAAGAAATTTATGAATTTTAAACTCAAAGTCATATATGAGTTTGTTCGGTCTAGTAATAGACTAACGAAAAATATTGCCATTAATGGAAAAATATATAGAAAAACTATGGGGGAAACACAAATGCTTTTAAAAATAGGAAAATTCAAAGCCTCGTGATTTCAATAGAGCAACTGCTAGCAATACTTGTTTGTAAGGAAATAGTGCTACCTGCGATAGAAGTTGAAAAATTACTTGAATCAGTACCGTATGCCCAACTGAATCACTTGGGTAAGAGTCTTCTTTCTCTGCATTTTCTCTAGCTATATCACTTGTTAGTATTACCAATTCATTTGTTTCCCTTTCTTTATCTGTAAATTGTTCTGTTCTAATCCTATTATATTTGTGACTGTTGGTTTTTTGAACATGCCGAATGTTTTGTTGGTATTTCCTTCTTTTGAAGGAGGACAAGCAGTGTCAGTTTTGCTCGTTTCAACTCTTCCAATGACTTCTCAAGTTTTGAATGACAGTATCATCATCTATTAGAAAGTCCTTATATAATTTGACCTGCAAAATAGAAATCAAAGTTTTCAATAAATATCACTTACAATATGCACATCATGAATTCTGAATAATGTTAAAACTAAATAATTCAATACAGGTGTATAGTCCGTTCACAAAAGGTTGAGCCGTCGGTTGGCCATGGAAATTTGGCATATTCCACTGTGTATATTAAAATTTGTCAGATTGATACGCAATGTTGTCATTATTGCATAGAGTTCTCTGATAACTCGCAAGCTTGTCGGACGAGGCTGAATACATTCGGCAACGTTGACTTTATTTTACTCTATGACAGTAAATACTGCCAACTTCAGATAAATAAAGAAACGCCTACTATGTGCTCAAACTTTCGTGAACGGACTATATATCTTTCAGTATATGAAATTTTTTCGATTTTTTTTATAGTTGCTATAGTTTCTGATATGAAAGTATAAGAGCAAATACCTGAATGTAGTTAACAATAGTGTCCATATCATTCAATTTCAGTAGGTTTCTTCTATGCAATTTCAATATTGTGTATGCCATTGCTGTTATTACTCTTTCACCATCTAATAAGTGTATATCCCAAACTCGAAGACAGAGACTGAAAGGAACCTGCAAAAAAATAGTTATTTGAAATGTCGAGAATGCTTGGTCAGTATGGAATTAACTCTGTTTTCTTTTGTTGCTATAATTATCTATATCGATTCAATAAAACATATTTTTTGTTCCGGCTCTGTTTAAATGGTCTAAGACCATGAAGAAATAAAGGCATCAGCACAATGCCTCTTCATATAATGCCGATCAATGTAAGATACAAAAATAGGAAAAATTAAAGAAAACAACATTATTTCAAACAAACTGGTATTCAGATAGTTTTCCAATCCTAAGAATGAGTTATCAAAATTATTTTCAGATCTATTCCCATTAATGTGCAAGTTTGAATGCCAATAAACAATAATTAGTTTGTTTTCCTAACAATTGCAGATTGTGAAAACATATATGACTATGAGTATAATAGTATTATTATTCGATGAGCGGTAATGCAGGTCAAAACACACGCAGATGAATTTTGCACCACGAGCCGTCAGGCGAATGGTGTGTAAGTATCAAGTGTGTTTGAGCATTACCGCGAATTGAATACTATACTTATCACGACTTCTTCAGCAAAATTCGAATTAACCGCATTTAAAAAAATTTGAAAACAGTTGTCAAAAGCGTTGACAACATTTCGTCCAACCGTCAAACCTCTGTACTCTGTAGTAGGGAATCAAATCAGAGTCTCTAACTAATCAAATCAAGTACTTTCGCAACTTCAAAAATACGTTTTCCAAAAATAAATCTGGAATGAAATAGCTAGAACGTTATCATTCATGGCTGAAATAGATTTCTGGAGCGATCCTAGTTTTTATTCATTTTTTTTGTAAGCAATTTCATTTTCCTAGGTATTTTTATTAGCGGGTGTTATTATAACACTCGCTTTTGGTTCATAGACATGTCTACGGTTGTGTTATAGCTACTATTACACATAGAAATAGTTAATAATTGACATATTACTCTATAAGAGTGGATATATAATATTTTTGTAGTTATATTGGATGACCACTAATTGGTACAGCTGATGACTAATCAAGGTGAAGAAATGAAAGCAGTGTTCAATCTAACTATGAAGATTGTTTAGATTACTGCCTATGTATGATTAAAAAAGGATTCAATTTGTTGAATATTTATCAGAATAATTCATAAAAAATTAAATCACACAACAAAATTAAATGAGTGACAACCTTTCTATATTAGCTATACTCAACTTATTCACATCAAATTAAGATGAACTATACAAATTTGAAAAAGAGTACATTAAGATATAATCTGAGTGAAGAATCTAATGATTTCTCATAAACTTACCCCTTCGATAAAGCAAATGAAAAACCATTTCAAAGAATATAACATAGCATCAACTCCATGCTTATCAAAATGTTCTTCAATTTGGGTAAGAATTTTGTTAGAATCTTATCATGGTGAGCTAAAAACCGAGAGTCAACTTGGGAAAACCTTCCTTATAATATCCATGCATAGCATATTTGGGTCCGTTAATAAGATATGTAGTGCCCAAAATGCATCCTCCTCATCCATATACATTAATAATACACCTGCTAGGCCAGACATTCCTTGACAATATCCTACTTCCGAGTTATACATGGCATAAGAAGTTAATACATTAAATAACTGTGCTGCTTAATACTATATCTTTCACGATACTGTAAATGCTCTCGAAATTGTCTATTCACATCGGAATCTATCTGTCTAGCATCTGTAGAATACTCTTTTGCTAAATTGTACATCTTAGTATACATTCCTAAGTTAGCTTTCTTTTTATCTTCTATGTTCAATAATTTACACCAAATAATAGACCTCAATGAATCAGGAATGCCTTTATAAACACGAGTATGGAGTTTTTCTGAAGCTAATGTATGATTCCAATCCTTCAACATCTTAAGCCATTTCTTCTGGCGTTCCACTTCAATTTGCATTTTTTTTGTTTCATTAATATCAACTTTGGATGGCAGTCTCTTGTCATGGATGAATCCATATCTGTCAGTTGCATGGTAAACTTCAAATCCAGGATCTTCCCAAGGGTCAATTTCTGCACCTCCTTCGCGTCCCTGTTCATAGCGTTTGAATAGTTTATCTCGCTCTTCTATAGCTCTCCGCAACAATCTTCCTCTTCATCCCATGTACAATTTGCAGACGGCTGATTACTATTTTTTCTACATACAACATTCCGATTTCCTCTACACTATAGTTGATTGAATCTCTTCAAATCACAGACTGTAAAAAATGGGGAAAAAGTTGTATAGTTTTTATAACAAGAAATTGAAAAATTAAAAAAGTATGCATTTACAGCATAATATGTGTTAGATCACAGATATCTTCATTTTTAAGGATTCATTAAACAGGTAAAATGAAAACATTAGGGCAGCAGTTCATGAGTAATTGGAAAATTCACACCTCCCCTTTTTTATTGATAAGGATTTATTCAATATGATGAATTTAATACTATGTTTCCCATTACTAAGTATATCGGAATTACCATGGTTTGACAAAACTTCGTCATGAACAGGAAAAAATTACTAAAAATCCAACAGCGGTGAAATTACAAGAATATTTCCTTGAACGACACATATGGTTGAAAACTTGAAAGGTGACAGCAAACTGACAACTCTAAATGAGGTTAGGTTCTAGGAAAAAAATAAAACACAAAAAAAAACATGGAGGTATAGGACCTCCATAAAAAAACAGACTTTGATCACTGATTATTCATGAGATTTTAGAACATAAAACTCACCTTTTCTATTATTTTCAATCTGCACTGTTTTTATATATCTAGTTCAAGCTCTTTTGTAAAAGGTAATGTTTGCTTGCTTATAAACAATAAAAGAAGAAAAATATTAACAGCGAAGTCTCTGATCCTGATGGTGGAGGTTAGAATTAAAATCGACTTCGTTGTCAATTTTGCCAAAAATACCGAGTTTTATCAGATAATCAATTAATTAAATTCTTCAACGAATCCAATACTAGGAATTTGGAAAGATGGTAATTATTATGAACAACTTCCTAAGTTATATATATGGTATAAATTCATTTTATAGTATACAGAGTGTATTTTAGGTAGAAGTAACATCCCTTCCAAGATATGTTTCCCTGTGAATCCAGCAGTATTTCCACATTTAACTTTAGTACTACTAGGAATTGGGATATTTTTCACCACTTGGTTCTTTGTATACGAGGTTACATCCTCTAAACAGTCCAGAAGCTTGAAAAAAGAGATTGCTGTTTCAGTAGTAGCATCCCTGTTTTCTGGATTCGGTATATTGTTTTTGTTATTATCTGTAGGAATATATGTATGAAGAATGTTTTGTAACAGTTTAAGTTAAGAATAATAAAAGTTTTATACTAGCCTCATCTTCTTTATCCAGTTACCATAGCAATTGAAGTTTTATACAAACAAGTTGTTGAAGCAATTTATATAGAAATTTCAACTTTTTATCCTCAAAATGCAACTGAAATATTCCAAAACTATTATTGAGGGCCAGGTAAGTTAATAGTCTTTATTCAAATGAACTTTTTTTATTGAACATAATTTCAAATAATGAAGCTTTGATGTGATGAAAGACTTACAGTTTACATATAATATGTTAGAACACAGGGAAAATTGACTTCATCAGAGATCAGAATTAATAATCATGAAAAACAATTCAAAATCTATACACATACCGTAATTATATTCAAAATACATCCTTTTTTCAAAAATTATGAAAATTATCGAGTAGTGTAAAGTATAAATCATACAAAATGTATATAGCACTGTAGGTATAAAAACATTCATTTTTCTCAGGAGACAGATGCTAAGATATGTTCTATCTGCTGGTCGCCTAACAATAAAAAATTAGCTGTTGCGACAACAAGGACAGATATATTTTACTATTTGATGAAAATGGCGAAAGAAGAGATAAATTCCCACAAAGCCATTCAATTCTGAGGCAGGCAAGAAGTCATATATCATAAAAGGTTTAGCCTTCAGCCCGGATTCTACAAACTAGCTGTAGCTCAAACAGATAATATTGATGTTTATAAGATTGGAGAGAATTGGGGCGACAAGAAGGTGAGATTTCATAGTACTAATAAGTATATATTTTATCTGTTGTTCATACCTCATCTCAAAATAGTTATGGCTTATGATTATAAAATTGGGGTGACAAAAAGATGAGCTTTTATAGTTATAAAGTTATTATTCATCTGTTGTTTTTATTTTACCTCAAATAAAAAAAATAATTTATATTGTATACCTATATACAGGATATCCAAAGATGATGTATTTATTTAGCCATATCTTAATATCTGTAGAAGTATAGAAGGTGCACACAAAAAGTATTTCAAAAGGCAGCAAAAGTCTTTCAGAATCTGTTATTAAAATTTTGTTTCTGATCAACAAACCTAAAAAAAAGTACCCCGGATATTTTCTGAATTTCAGCTTAATACTTTCTTTCCTTTAAAAGATTTCCCATCAGTGAAAAAATGTTAAAAACAATTTTTTACCATCTTACGTGATTTCAACACATAAAAATAGCTATAAATTTTTGCGCATTCACCATTTTGCGAGTTAAGGCGAAATATTCCAACTAAATATATTCCAAGATATTTAATACAGACAATTAAGAATTCATCGTAGCAAAAGACACCTCGAAACATCATTAAACAACTCAATAATTGAAACAGATGAATTGAAAAATATGTCATTATAGGTACTTACAACAAATAAGTGGATATGCGATGCCACAATTTATAGGCAATTATTATTTGGATTGACTATACGAAAAATGATAAAAAATATTCTAACATATTTTCTCTTACTGGGGAATCATTTGAAGGAAGAAAAATATAATTCAATTAAAAAAAATCTGTGGTGGTTTTTTCATTTGAAATTTTGTTTGAACTTCCTACTATTCTAAGGTCCGCTATATTGAATGTATGGTACATCTTGGGACAACCCCTGTATATTACAGATAAATGGGAAAATTGATCTGAGTTAATCTAAAGATTTTGGCGTTGAATATTTTTTCCATGCCCCATGCTATTTGAAATATAAATGTCTGATGTAATACTTACCGGTATTTTTTGCGTCTAACAATACAAAGTTTTTTGAATCCGTATAGTTAGGACAAGGGCGTAGCCAGGAATCAATTTCGAGGGGTGTTCGAAATTTTGGCAATCGACTTTAGGTACCTATAAGTGCAGTCGACTTCTCTAGCAAGTAAAGAAAATCTGAACCCTCAGTTACGATACTTTTTGATTTCGAGAAGCTTTAATTTTCTAAAAAAAAACGTATTTTATTCATAAAAAAATTTCTTTTCTTTGAGCATTTTCTTTTGACTACCATTTCATAAAATTAAGGACAGGAATTTTCAAGTGAAGCGTTTTTCTTCTCACCAATGAATTTAATGTCCTTTTTAGCCCTTAAAACATTAGTTCATTCTGAAATATGAACGTATAGAATAAATTATTAATCGATAAAATCGATATAAATATCAAAAAAATATTCGGGCTAGCCTATCAACGCCTCTAAAAAACTACAATCAATAGATAAGATAATCCAGAGCATCCACAGATAGCTGTTTCGTCCTTTTGGGGCTCATCAATATGGATATAGCTCTGAAATATATAAGGACATATTTCTTCTGGTACTATATGACCTGAACAGTACCAAATTATATCTCTTGCGAAACCATTATCAACTTTTAGTCGACGACATGGACCGCTCTGTTTTAGTTAAACGAGAAATGGTGATATGCATACAAAAAACGTTTATCTACGACTATTCTATAATCTTCCCATTACACGTCTGTTTTCTTTTATGTAATATATTGTTAAATTAAAACTCGCATTTCCTAAGTGTTTTAGGGTCCATAACCAACAGATATTGGTGGGATAACCTATTCAATCGAAGGCCCAAATCTATATTAAATATAATCAACTTCTATTCATTATACAATGACCAGTTCATCAAAAAATTACTCATACTTATGTCAACTTGACTTTTCCATACTAGTAAAAAAGGGGAATATTACAAATGTTAAAAACTTCAAGTAAAATATTCAGTAGTCGTGGATAATCTAGGTATACCTATTATTCTACGAACGTATTTATGGCTATTATCTATCGGTGATTTAGGCCATGAACGAATGCGGCTCGTAGCCTACACTTCACCTAGGGAATAATCGCAATCATTATATACACTCGTTGCATTATATATACTATTGATGTGGATAACGTAGATGGAAAATATGAAAGTAGAAAATCTCATATAGAAGCTAGTCTCATCAACGCCTAAAATTAATATATTAGTTCTGGTGGATAAATTACTGACAATTTCAGGCAATATGCAACAAATTTCCACAGTCATCACCAGTGACATGTTTAACCTGGTTGATCACTGGTCAGTGATATGTGGCTTGGCCGATGGAAAAGTTCGGCATCTCATGATGAAAAGAATAAGTCCCAAAGTTATTTGCATCTGATAGTATGGGTGGTTTCACTTGCTTCAAATTCAAGAGGGACAGGATCTTATCGGGTCATGTTGATGGTAACATAATAAGGTAACAAAAATCTTCGTACTGTCCTCAACAACTTTTCTTTTTTCGTTCTGTCTTTTATACTTATTATAGGAGACAGTCGCCCAGCTTCTTAGCTTCGTCGTTCAGTTTGTGTTATATCTAGATTGTTACAGTAGTATTTGTGTATCGATAATATGAACTCGCATTTGAATTTTGTTTACCCTCTCCATAATATCGAATAAAATATCAATAAACGTGGCTAAAATGTTGATTCCGGAAATACACTAACTTGGTTCAATTTTGCAAGCCGTTCCTCAGGCTATTAGTAACTCAGGATATTTATTCACATAACCATTTGGGTACTGACCAGTCTAAAAGGTGACCACTGCTTGACATAATTTTTTTGGAAAATGCTATCCCGAGGAATTTTTCCTCCCGCAGTTTTTGTATTTGTTTTAAAGAAAAAAGACGGTTTTTTCTCTTGTATATTTTCTCAATTTGGTTTAGTTGAAAAATCGACATACTATTTCAGATATTTCGTTACTGCTGACCAGAATGGTGACGAAGCTCAAGGAAGAGTAGTTTTTATATTCTGTACCACCAACAGCCCTTGCTGGGCTAATGGCTATATTTTTGCCGCAGGATGTGATATGAAATGAAGTATCTGTTATAATAATAACGGAAAGCTCATGAGGGTTTTTGATTATATGAAGGATTATGAACAGAGTTTACTCAGGCAACTTGCAGTCCTAGTGGGTCAGGTATTATAACTTTGAACAATGAAAATTAAATGCTCGTGATTTTTTTTGCCCCAAGCTGTTATTTCATCATCATCTAAACCATAATATTGAATGAAAAAAAGCATACAGTCAATATCTCGACTCCAGACAAGATAGAAAGTAAAAATGGAATTTGAATGGCAGCAAAAAATTTCACCAGAATCAGTCATAAATTTTGTTTCTGATACCATCCCTAAAAAACTACCCCCAGATATTTTTCGTAAGTGAATCCTTGTATTTTCTCTTCAAATGAACCCAGTAAACGATAAAAATTTTAATTTTTTTTACTTTACGTAATTCATCGCTTAATGCTATTTACTCTTGCGCATTCGCCATTTTGCGAATGATGGTGAAGTGTTTCTAATGTCCCAATTTCAATACAGAGAATAAACAAAACATCAACACAATGACACCTTGAAACATAATAAAATAATTGAATTTCATGAGGTGTCCAATTGAAACAAAGTAGATGAACCAATTATAGGAAATTATTATTTTTAGGGGTTGAATTTACATAAAACAATAAAAAATTGTTTCAAGATATTTTTTTTCAGAGGGGGATCGTTTGAAGGAAAAATATAAGAGCGGAATTTAACAAAAATATCTGGGGGAAGTTTTTTTTTTCTGTTGGTGGTAATCAGAAACAAAATTTTAACGACGGATTCTGCGGTACGAGATATTGGCTATATCTTGGGACACTCTGTATATATAGTCAGTAGCACGAGTGTTCATAAGAATTTAATGAAATATGTCGTTCTTCCCAAACTTTTTCGACCGTAATTATAACATAATGATGAAATGTCTTTCGTCCAATTAAAACATTTGATTGATAGTAGCCAATGTATAGTCCGTTCACGAAAGTTTGAGCGCATAGTAGGCGTTTGTTTATTTATCTGAAGTTGGCAGTATTTGCTGTCATAACGTAAAATAAGTCAACGTGCCGAATGTACCTGGCCTCGTGCGACGAGCTTTCAAGTTATCAGAGAACTCTATGCAATTTGACAACATTGCGTATCAGTCTGACGAGAAAATAAAAACATAACCTAAAATTTAATATACACAGTGGAATATGCCAAATTTCCATGGCCAACCGACTGCTCAAACTTTCGTGAACGGACTATATATGTATATCCTATTAATTTGAAATGTATTTTTTCGAAAGGCTGTGATTATGGGTAGTTTCGATCGTTTACATCTCTATATCTGGAACAACAGGAAATCATTGTGGGAAGAAGCTCCCCCGAAAAAATTGAAAATTTATATACTGTTACGTCATTGGCATGGAAAAAGATGGTTCAAGGAGTAGTTTGTGGGGGATTGGGAGTTAGTGTTTTGATGTTTGAATCAGGTAGCTAATGACAAAAACATCACAATGAGTTTAATATTTAGTTGTTACGGTTTGGAGAATCGTGTACATATGTACTATATCTGAATCTCCATAATATGGCGCCCCTTCTCACCATCTCCTAAACCGTTTCGAAAATATCTAAGAATTTGTTATTATTTACTTTGAAAAACTTTCCAACGCACCATCATTTGGATATTGATATCGTTAAATTTGTCCACAATGTTTATGAAACACATATATATTTCAATAGTTTGTCCATCTGCAAATCTAACAACTTACAAATACAGGTCAGAAATTCTCATCGAACCATTCGATATTAGAGATAGTATTTTGCCGTCCAGTGGTATATTCGACAGATTTACGTGCTATGTTTCTGACGGAATGGATGGCCAATGCACGAATAATATGGTTATTTCTCTCAAATCGAGCAACACGGGCTGCGCGTAATACTAGATTCGAGAACTTTAACTGTAGTTCAACTGTACGATTCTCTCTTTGATGCATTGGATTTCGTAAGTTTCCGATGTGAATTTCGAGTGATTTTCCAATCCTGTTTATGTATGCTCAAGGGGAATTAAACTTCTATACCAGAAAAAAGTCACAAAATAAACACACCAACTTTGTCACGTAAATTAAATTTCAGTTTTGAGGCGGACCATATGGAAAGATAAATTCGAAATTACATATGTTGGTCCCAATCAAGTTCTTGTTAACCTTTGAATTCTAATGGAAGAGGAATCATCCTCAAGTCGCAGTATGGAGGAGAAATAGATGATGTGAAAATCATGGGACACGACAGTTACTTGGTGGCCCGTACTGAAGAAACACTGATGGTTGCTGCTCTTTATAAGAATCTACTTAGCGAGGTGAGTCAGATGTTCATTCTGTGAGGACATAATCGCTTATGAATTTAGATATTTAAGGGCGCCGAACTACTCGTATGTATGTCAGTTTCTGGTTCGAGCCTTTCTTTTAAGTCTGGATGGTTCAACCAAGACTCTAATTTATCCTTCATTTGTCCGTTTATCACCTTCTTAGCGATGCCCTGTGAGATAACCAGAAATGGTTCCGTGCTCATAAGAGGAAGTGTTGTGCCAATATGCGCCAAGCAGTCTGCCTCTTAGTTACCGAAGTTTTACTTGGTATCCAGACAACTGATATGCCTCAATTACATTCAGCCACTGCCACTGCCGATCGTGATGCCTGAAATAATCCCCGAAATACTTCTGCGGCAGTATGGAGGTCAATGAGAGTTAACACTCTGCTGTAACATTTCTCTCGCGAACAGGTTTGGCAATGACGGACAAAGAAATTCCACAGCAACCTAGTAGAATGTTATCACTTACTGCGGCTCGCGCTGATGAACGTAGGGCAGCGCGAGTGGCAGCGTAGTGATTACATTCTGGTTCTGCACATCCCTGCTTAATTTCCTGCTCCTGCCGTGGAAGTGAGTTGAGTGTAATCGTGTGTAATACTGTGGTTCAATCCGAGTCTGTTCAGAGCCTTTCGGCGGTTTTTTTAATTCTGCTTGACCGCGATTGATTCGGTGTATGATCAGAGATACGCCACAGTTTCAATGGCAACTAATCTTGCCTGGAATATGGATACATACCGACCAAGACTCAATGAGATAATGATTTTGGGTTTGCACCCATGAACTCGATTCTGCTCCAGTTCCGTTCGTCGTTCTGGAATCGTTAGGTTTGATATTCTAAAGAAACTATGAATGCAATAATCTGAAGTTAAATCTGTTAAATGGTGTCTAGCAGAAGGTCGGAAGCGTTCCAAGTGTCTGCCGATGGAAAGCAGGATTTAGAAAATTATTACAGACAGTGTACACTACACTATAACGAATGTGAGAGTCAATGGCACAAACCTTTATTATCTGTTATCTGCTGAAGCTACTGCGATTCAAGGACTAACCAGTTATGAGAACACCAATGGAAAACTTTCCGATTTTATGAAATAACAAAGGACTTTCTGGTCTCCTGCTATATACATTATTTCATTCAATTTATTTTCCAAAAATTGTTTCATATGAATTTATTACAGGTTCCTTGGGACAACAGCGCGCGTTTAGAGAAATTCTATTCGAAAATCCATCTGTCTGTACCATATTCAACGCAGGAGAACTTTCATTGATTGAGTATGGAGAAAACGAAGTTTTATGCTCGGTCAGAACGGAATTTGCTAATCCTCACCTTATGAGTGTTCGTCTAAATGAGAGAAATCAGTTACTGGAGAACAAAAAGCTGGCATACTTATTGGACTTGAAGACTATATGTATTATCAATCTGATCAACGGTGTCACAATAGGCCAGATCACAAATGATTCAAAAATTGATTGGCTGGAGCTCAATGAGTTGGGTCAGAAATTGCTGTTTCGGGATAAGAAGCAGAGGTGAGTATAACTTTTTTGAACTCTCGTTCTACTTAAACAAGTGCTATACAGGTTTGCCGAAATGTCTGTAATTTTCGATTGTAAGCCGAAAATGGTCTCAAACGATAGGACTCGACTCCCTGATGACGAATCCGTGGTCGAATTCAATTTTGTCCGTGGGGCCATCCGTAAACACGAGAATTCTCGAAATGCTAGTCCTTTAACTTGCAAATTTCAGGATTAAATGGCCTCTGCCAAATCGTAAAGGGTGTTTCATAAAATATGGCCAATCAAAATTTTTGTTCCTCAATATCTCAGACAAAACGAAACCAATCGAAATGAAATGTTCCAGCCACATGCAAGATGCTCATAATGAGCCTCATGCAAAATGTTGTGGCTATAGTGTAAACAGAACCATAGAAAATTCAATTGGAATATTGAGTAGAAGAATCTTTATATTTCCATAACGAGACATCCGATTCGAGTGAAATTTATTTTGTGAGTGAAGATCGAATACTGAATGTTCGTGCAAAATTTCAATTGGATCGCATCATCTGAACCATATAATTTAATATTCTTTTAATTATTGATTTTTATATATTTTATTATTTGAATAATTTCCAGAATAAAATTCCGATCGTGTTGAGATTTTTCTTTCATATGTTTAGCATGAATCTCGAGTCCTATACGAAATTTTGAAGTAATGGCCTCCATTGCTCCACCGATAAAGGAGCGCTCAAAAGCACCAGCTAAGGTCTTTCTTTACATTTTTAGTAGATAATTGCCAGTATCCCTTCTTTTCCTTTTTATCACCATGTTTTTGAGAATATCTCTTGAAACGAGTATAAAAATATCAGCAGCATAACTACATGAATAATTCAACTTCTCTATTCAGATTGATCCTGGTAGACACATTGACCAACGTGAAGCAGACGATATTCACTGGAGTTAGTTTTGTTCAATGGGTAGAAGGTAGTGATGTTGCAGTTGCACAAGCAGATAATAATTTGGCTATATGGTATAACATAGACATGCCCGAAAACCCTACCATAGTTGCTGTTAAGGGTGATGTTACAGACGTTATAAGGAGTGATGGAAAAAACAGAGGCAGTTTGTGTTGATGGAAATAACACCTTCTCCATAGAACTAGATGAAGGCTTGGTGGAATTCGGTAAGAAAGTTTCACTAGTTGATTGAAATTATTTTCTACATTTGCTAGTTTTGCGGGGAAATCCTGAGGCAGATTATAGATTTTTGAGGGGGTTACATTTCACTACATAACAGCTCGCCCTCCAGTTCCAGAACCCCAATGAACTCCAGTATCTCAGAGGGCTTCGAGGCGGCTAGATCCGCGTTTTTACTGCCCATAACATTCTTTGCGAGGTATTTTGTAACTAGATGAAAAGAATTTTCCATCTCCTCCCCACAGAATCTACACTAGTCAGTTTCTGTTAAGGCAATTCTCATCATATGCTTCCCAAGACGACAGTGTCTTGTTAGAAATACAGTGAGAATGGGGATCGTCATCTCCCCCCAATGTTCGCAAATTTTCAGAGCAATTGGTAAAGGACCCTGCACATTTTGTTTGAGAATTGGCTCCCAGTGGATTTGGCTGAAAATTTGATATGATGTTCTACTAATCCTTCTGATCAAATGTCTCTACAGTCACGAAGCTGAAAAATGCATTATTCTAGGAGTTTTTAGCGATTTTTTGTATCCATTATGGCTTACGTATTACCGTTCACAAGAAATGTTTGAGAATATTTCGTGATTATTGAAAGCAGATTCTGTCAATTCGAAATATTTTCAAACATTTCTGTGTGAACGGTAATACGTAAGCCATAATGGATATAAAAAATCGCTAAAAACTTCTAGAAGTATGCATTTTCAGCTTCGTGACTGTGGAGACATTTGATCAGAAGGATTAGTAGAACATCATATCAAATTTCAGCCAAATCCACCGGGAGCCAAATCCACAGGGAGCCAATTCCTATACAAATGTGCGTGGTCCTTTTCGTAACAGTTGGAAAAATTATCAAAGCAGTTGGAAAATTTTCAATGCAGTTGATACAGATTGATCAGAGTTGACAATTTTTCGAAGCAGTTGGAAAAATTTTGGAAACAGTTGGGCAGATGTCAATGGAATTGTTCTAGGGTGGTGCCCAATATTGAACAGATTTGGCAAATTCTCGAAACAGTTGGAAAAATTGTCATAATAGTTGATACAATTTGAAACCGGCCTAATGTCGATCAAAGTCGGCAATTTTGCGGAGCAGTTGGTAGTTTTTCGAGGCAGTTGGAAAAATTTCAGACCAGTTGGAAAAACTTCAAAACAATTGCTGAAATCTTGAAGCTGTTGAACAAATGTCAATGTAGTTGGTCTAGGGGCATGCCAATATTGACCAGAAATGGTAAATTCACGAAGTAGTCGGAAAAAAATTCGGGGAACAGTTAGCAAAATTTCAGAACAGTTGTAGAAATTTCAATTAACTGGAATCTGACTTCTATAAAAAAAGTTTCAAAATATCGGGCAGTATTTTCTGCTCTTTGTTACTAGGGGAACAGTAGTGCGGTCGTTTTACCCAAGTATCTGCAATTTTAACCGTTAATGGAATCCGATCAATGTCAAACTTATTATGAACAAGGTCAGCGACGAGCATATTCGTCCTACATTTCGGCAGAATCGAAACAGCAACGGGTCAGATCGCCAGTTCGGTAGTTTCGAAATTATTGTCACTGGAATCTTTTCCTTATCTCAATAACTTCTTATCCTGTCGATTTTAAATTCAGAATTAAAATGCGAATTCATGGAGTGCTCATGTCTGCTAAATTTCATGAAACTGGATTATTTCACGATTTTCGAAAAAAATTGTTTCCAGAACACATATCTGGTTCTGGCCTAGTTAGTAACGATCGTGCTCCCTTTCTGGCTAGTGTGTTAGCCACTTCATTTCCTTGATTGCTGAGTGACCAGAAACTCAGACTAGAGAGACCTAGTTGTTCTTGCCTACTCAATTGAGTTTTCTTCGGCACTCCCATATTAGAAAACTCGATGAAGAGAGCTCAAACGATACTAACTGGTCAAGAACCTAACTATGCAAATACTCGAATATAACTGAATGTATAGATTTTTGCGTTTATAGGTACTGCATTGAACGACAACGACTACAGCCGAGCCGTACTCTTTTTGGAATCTATGGTCCTTCGCCAGAAGCTCGAGCTATGTGGCAAAACTTATCACAAATAGCTCTCAAGCAGCAGAATTTGTCGTTAGCTGAAAGATGCCAAGCTGCCTTGGGAAACGTAGCATCAGCTCATTTTCTTCACGAACCTCGGAGTTGGGACAAAAGTACGCTGAGAACTTCAACGATTATAGCGCAAATTCTCCTGAGGTACACGCGAGGCTATCAGTTATTGAAGGCGACTTAAACACTGCAGAAAATATATATTTGGAACAAGGGGATATAGAGGGAGTTTTGCAGATGTATAAGGACTTGTATAAATGGGATGAAGCGTTACGGTAAGTATTAATGTTATATGGTTGAAACCTCAGAGTAAGAAGTAAACATAAAGATGACCCTACGCATGAATAGTATCGTAATCAACCAAGCTCTAGAGTGAGATGGAAAGCATTTCACTGCTGCACTAAGGTGAAGTAAACAATGGGTCAGATTTTCATTTCTACAAATTCAGAATATATTACATCATTTTCGTAATTTTGCCATATCTCTCATTACCAGAATATTCTTAAGCAACCAAGAACTGGCACCAAATCAGTAAAATAATTCAGTTTATGAACGTCAAATCGAAACTAAAATGTAAACGCACCTCTTAGAACAACTAAACAGCAACAGAACGATGTTGCCAAACTGACAGAATTGTCTTTAGCAGACTCTAGCCGTTAATACCATAGTAACAGTGCCGTAGACCAATTATCCCAATACGGAGTAAAGAGACGGCACAAGTTCGCAACGCTGAATGTTGTTCGCGTTCATAAACATATTCTAATTGGCTGCGTCAACAATGCGTGAAGGCATCTCTAGGTTCACTTCTTACTCTGAGGTAGAAGAAGAATATGCAGAAGAGTATCAATTAATAAGTAGGTCAGTTTGAAGTAAAAAAAATCTTCTGTATGCATGTTGACTAGATCAGTTTTGAGCTTGAATAGCTCTAACTTTTCGTTATATAAAATACTTCTTTTTCTATCTCCTGGAACTTCTTACGAGGAATGAGAGAATAAATAGTGAAATCCGATTGGTACACTCCCATGCACTCCCGAGTAATTCGTGAACGCTGTTGGTAGCATGATTTGTACCGGGTTTTTCACTATAATTTGACCCCCCCCTTTAAGTTTGTTATTGAAGGAGATACAAAAAATGTTTCGTATAAAAGTTTTACGCAATCAACTGAGGTTTTTTGATATGATTCCACAAACTGAAATGTATACAGGGTGGCCACATATTGATGGCAACTGCATTTTTTCAAATGGAACCCCCCTGTAACTGTATTTTTCCATATTTGGTTAGCTCTTTTTCTCCTGATTTCGAATATGTAACATATGTTGGTCTATCTTTTTTATTCTGAGCACAAAGAGTTTCAAATTTCAAGAACCATCTGGCATAGCGTTTTGGAAGTTCGTGAATATTTAAGTGGCCAATTTGATATTTGGATTGGTAATGGTGCACCCATTTCATGGCCATCAAATAGTCCCGATTTAACACCGTTGGACACGTTTTTATAGCCGTTTCTGAAGGAAAAAAATTACTTCAGCAATAATGATAATCAATGAAAGCGGAGAATAATATTAATGATATAAAATCAACCAATATTAAACCCATAATTCGAAACTAATCCCGTCAACGCACAAAGAATAATGTAATATTGTAATGATTCAAAACAAATTTAATTTGTGACTGGAATCAGAGCCATATTTATGCTATCAAAAATACTTTAAACATCTTGAGACAACGATATGAACTATGTGTATTGAATGAAGGTGGTCATTTCGAGCAATTTCTTTAGTTGATGTTATTCTTACCATTCTACCATATTTTATCATTTTTCATTGGTTGAGTAATTGTTAAGTATTCATTCTAAAATTTTTAAGCAGATTGTTTGGATATAAAGAATATACATATTCACATACGCATTTATATTCGAGATCAGGAGGAAAAAAGGAAGAAAAATAAGCATTTTCAGTAAACGCACTCTGCCACACAGATCTTGCCAGGTGGTTTTTGAAACTCTGTGGTTCTCAGAATAAAAGAGATAGACCAACATGTGTTACATATTCGAAATCAGGGGAAAAAGAGCTAGCCAAACATGGAAAAATATACAGGGTGTTCCATTTGAAAAAATGAAGTTGCCAACAATATGTTGGCCACCCTGTATATATTCCATTATGTGAATTCATATTGTAAAACCTCAGTCGATTTCGTGAAATTTTTGTATGAAACAATTTTCTGTATCTCTCTTAGAAACAAAGTTAAAGGGGGGGTCAAATTATAGTGAAAAACCCGGTACACGTTATACGGTTATTATTGAACAAACTTCTCTATATTTTTTTTAAGTCTGGCGAAACAACGCAACTACGAGAACCTCAATGGACTACAAGAAGAATATATGAAACTATTGAAGGATACAAATCAATTCGAAAAGGTAGGAGAGGTTTTGGAGGGCGAAGGCAAGTATGAACAAGCTTTAGTGATGTATCTAAAATCGAAAAAACTCGTGAGGATACCAAGCCTATTATTCCAACATCCTGAACTCATGGAGGACACGAACTTGATATCGAACATTTTGAAACAGCTGCTGAAATACGAGTTATTTGAGGCTGCTGCCGAAATCTATGAAAAGCTGGATAAGGCGGACTTAGCCTTGGAGTGTTATAAAAAAGGTGAGTGCCTTCACTAGAAATACCAGGAGAGTGTTCTTACTTGTTAGTGAGGTTCCTTTCAACTTGATCAAATTATTTGAGGAAGTAGTGAATGTTACGTTCTGAATTTCTTAGTGTTGTTTTTAGGTCTCTTTTTCTGAAATATTTTTTAGCCAACAGTGTTGGTACATCACTGAATCGTATACATATACAGAGTGTCCCGGAAAATGTGGGAAATCTCTTGGATTCAGATAGAACATGAAAAATGAAGATGAAGTTCCCATAATTTTTTTTTCCTAGCGGCCCTCCCTACGAAGATACGACATACGACCTCCTTAATGACGCCCCTGGAAATCCTTTTTAGTGTTATTTTGTAATTTGATATGATTAATAGTATTAAGGACCTACTAAATCACCGCACTCAAATTTCAATTAGCTTGTTCAATTAACCAGGGGCCGACTGGGTTGTATATTTTAATGCTTACATTTTTAACACCCTGTATGATAAGGTGCTAAAAAAAACAAATTTGGATACCTTGAACATTAAGCTAAAGAAAAGGTACTCTTGTTCAGTGACGATAAATTGAACCGTTATCGAAAAAAAAGAATGAAAAAAGTAAGTAATTGAAATTAATTCCACTAAAATGAATTTCCAGTGGCGTCGTTTGGGAGGTCGTCGTAGGGAGGGCCGCTAGGACTTGTCATCTTATTTTTTTAGGTTCTATCTGAATCCGAGAGATTTCCCACATTTTTCGGGACAGCCTGTATATACTTTTTAATCAAGATGGAACTCATATTTTCATTAGTGTAACAAATGTGAGATTTTCAGAAATTGTAGGCTTATCTATTCACAACATGAGTGTTGGAACAGGACAATATACAATAAGTTTCATTTGAAATAATTCTGATCTGCCTTTTGATAATATACGCCTTTAATGCCGAGCTAAATCATCAATATTAGACCAAGTAATAGAGCTATCGAAAGGTCGATTTCGTGACAAAAATACTACCTGAAATCTGACTGTGCAGTCATGCAATAGGTAGTTTCTACATGTTTTTCATGATAAATTCCACTCCTGAATCGTCTTAGGTTTTTTTTGAGAAGCGAAAAATAGCCAAAAAATCCAAAATTTTGCTTTTTCGCTTATAAAACGTGAAGTTTTGATCTGATCGAAAAGCTGTAAAGGCACTTTTTGTAGAGAATTCAAAAACAAAAAAATGAGAGGTGACACGTCTCAAGCGGATAATTAGTTCCAAGAAAAGTCCAAAAAACTTGAAAACAACATCAATTTTTCGAAAATTCATAACTTGGTCAATTTCTGAGATGAAGCGTAGTTGCTCTGAATTTAAGTAGTTATTAACATATACTTTATTGGTGCATAATTACAAAGCTGTCCGATAAATAGTTTTTGCACAATCGCAGTTTTCCGAATTCGACGTACTTTTTTCAAGAAGGTCGTGATACTCGGCTACTTGTCGGATTTAAATTTTACAAAACGCATTTTAAAGAAGAAATAAAATTCTTTAAATCGTTCATTCTCTCGATACCGACCGATAATGTTTAGTGGGTGAAAAACGGCGTCAAACAGGAGCAAAATGGCTCGAATGCATCAAACTAGTCGCGGAGTGGGAGTCGCCTGCTACGCGACGCGCGATTGATACAAGGTATACAGTTTTCCCCTCGCGTAGCGGGCGACTCCCACTCCGCGACTAGTTTGATGCATTCGAGCCATTTTGCTCCTGTTTGAAGCCGTTTTTCACCCACTAAACATTATCGGTCGGTATCGAGAGAATAAACGATTTAAAGAATTTTATTTCTTCTTTAAAATGCGTTTTGTAAAATTCAAATCCGACAAGTAGCCGAGTATCACGACCTTCTTGAAAAAAGTACGTCGAATTCGGAAAACTGCGATTGTGCAAAAACTATTTATCCGACAGCTTTGTAATTATGCACCAATGAAGTATATGTTAATAACTACTTAAATTCAGAGCAACTACGCTTCATCTCAGAAATTGGACAAGTTATGAATTTTCGAAAAATTGATGTTTCTTTCAAGTTTTTTGGACTTTTCTCGGAAACTAATTATCCGCTTGAGACGTGTCACCTCTCATTTTTTTTGTTTTTGAATTCTCTACAAAAAGTGCCTTTACAGCTTTTCGATCAGATCAATACTTCACGTTTTATAAGCGAAAAAGCAAAATTTTGGATTTTTTTGGCTATTTTTCGCTTCTCAAAAAAAACCAAAACGATTCAGGTGTGGAATTTATCATGAAAAAATGTAGAAACTACCTATTGCATGACTGCACAGTCAGATTTCAGGTAGTATTTTTGTCACGTAAAAAACCTCTATTGCTTGGCCTAAATAGGATAAAGAAATATTGACTACTTTCGAAAGGATATGCCAAATTTTGAAGGCAACGACAAGGATTACACTATTATTTATTTATTCAAGGCAAATCTTGGAGCAAGGCTTTAGAGCTAGCTCGAGTAAGAAGTCCAGATCAAGTGGTAGAGTTAGAAGAACAATGGGGTGATAGTTTGGTGGAGACCAAACAACTCGATGCTGCTATCAGTCATTACATTGAAGCAGGTGCCACTCTTAAAGCTCTAGATGCTGCAGTTGGAGCGAAGCAATGGAAAAAGGCTGTCCATATAATAAAAGTGCTCGAAGTATCTGACTCGGTCAGAAAATACTACGTGGCTATAGCCAATCATTTTGCATCTGTCAAAGTGAGTTTTAGTTAGGATGTTTCGTTCATTTGTTGAATACTATTTTTTACAATAACAGGAATATACTCTGGCAGAAAAATTATACATAATGAGTGGAATGTACAGAGAAGCAGTGAATATGTACAACAATGCTGGCCAATGGGAGAACGCCCATAACTTGGCTTCAGAATATCTAGAACCAGACGAAGTAACCGATATGTATCTGAAACAAGCTGAGATACTGGAGGAAGAGAAGAAATATAGAGATGCTGAAAAGTTATATCTTTCAGTAAATACGCCGGATATGGCTATTGCTATGTATAAGAGAGCGGAACAATACGATAATATGGTAAGGCTTGTACATTATTTAAAATACACTTCCCTACGGATCACGTCTTATATAACCTTTCGGAAATAGTCAAAGGATTAAGGAGTTTTATCATGACAATGTACTTCAAGAGATGCACTGAGACCTATTGCTCTATTGTGCCCTCTCTTCTAACCTTAGCTTACCTGATAATGATGTGGCATTCTTCATCTTGTACTCAAGAGTTTCTTCTTCCTTATGGAATCTACCTCCATTTCCACCAGATTTGGTCCCACAAGGTGCTTCCTAAGACAATTATGTGAGAATGTAAGGAATCCTGTGCGAATTTTTCGGACAAAATTGTTTCCCCCAAATTCAAATATTTCTGTCGTTTTGTCAACTTCAATGAACATTCATACATCGAGATAAACTCATCTTGAACACCTGCTGGACATGACCCTTTCTGCAGGCTTGGAAAAGACCAATATAAGGCTGCGGTTCTGCAATGGGATTTGAATAACAGGACAATCCTGGAGAAACACTGGACTTAGTCTGTCCAAAAAAATCGTCATACAGGTACATACCTGTACGAGAAAGAACCTGAAGCTGTCACGTGCTGAGCTTTGGGTGATGGTGGGACTGCTGAGATTTGCAGGCTCTGGATACCCATGAAGGAACGGCCAAGGCTCCAAAGGAGGTTGTTTGTTCTATCGATGCCATTGATAACCTCCTTGGATTTCCAATGTTTCCATGAATGAGAAGGGTAGAGATTATGATAATAAAGGGTTTTCCAAAGGGTATTATTTTGATATTAAAAAAAAAATTCCATTTTTTAATATAAATGATAGGATATTTATTTCATTATAAAGAAGAAGCTATGCCGTTAGTATAGTGAAAATAATATCAAGCAAATGACCACCACGACCACGCTCACAGGACCATATCCTTTTTTTGAAATTGTCCATAACCAAATCGCAAAGTGGTTGCCTTATTTCCTTGATAGCCTCACGAATTCCATCGTTGAGGTCTTGAATGGATGCTGGACTATTGGCTTGACCTTCTCTTTCACGTGGCCCCAAAGGAAGAAGTCGCAAGGTGTTAAATCACAAGATCTCGGTGGCCAATTATGATCACCTCTTCGGGATATAACAGGATCCGGAAACTTAACCCGCAAAAGATCAATGGTTTCGTTGCTTGTGTGGCACGTAGCGCCGTCTTGTTAAAAGTAGCCGTTGTCCAGATCAATACTATCCAATTTTGGCCATAAAAATCATTAATCATCTCTCTTCCAAAAAACGACAAGGAATGGATAAACCTTGGTTTTTTCTCAACACTTTCGGCTACAGCAGAAATATTCTCGGCTGTTCTTGAGCGACGTGCACGGGTTTTATTCTTCGCATCACTTACTTGTCCCAACAGCTCGAATTTTCCACCAATTCTTTATTGCGTACCGACAAGGTGCTTCACGACGACCCAAAATGTTCGAGTTTTACGAACCGTCTCTGCCAAGTTTTCACCATTTTTATAGTGAATTTTAATAATTCGTTCGTAAATGCGTTCTTGAAGCGTGTATTGTTCCATTTTTATTAAAGGTGTGGTTGCCGAATGTCAAAAAAATTACTTTCAAACGTGACATCTACCGAAATAGCGGGCTATTCAAAATAACACCTCTTATTGGAAAACCCTTCACTTGATCGACTAAACAAACCGACTGGAGGACTTCTGTTTACGAAAAGGTCTTGGGGCAACCTACGTGTCTTCATTCAAGCATACTACATTAACATTCTGAAGATCTTGAAGCTTAAAAATATATGGGTAGGTTTGGAACTTGAATATTTGCCGAAATACTCATTCGAAATTTTATTATGGCTTAATTGACTCAGACAGACATGATTCCTACAAACCGATTTTGAATTTCGAATAGACAATAATAATTATTCTATATGCAGGTTCGTCTGGTAGAACGATACCATCCAGATCTACTGCAGACTACACACATATATTTGGGACAGCAATTGGAAGGGCAGGGCAAATACCGAGCAGCCGAGGTGCAATACCTTGCCGCAGGAGAATGGAAATCTGCTATGAACATGTATAGAGGAGTCAACATGTGGGAGGAAGCCTACAGAGTGGCCAAGCAAAGTGGCGGTCCTAGGGCGGCTGAACAAGTTGCATTTTTGTGGGCCAACACTCTACCTATAGATTCTGCGATAAAACTGCTTAATAAGTATGGAATTTTGGATGCCTGCATCAACTACGCCTGTGAGACTTATCAGTTCTCTTTCGCGTTCCAGCTGAGCAAAAATCTTCCATTGAAGGTAATACATTTGAAATTAGACACTCTAATTATTTTTTTAAACTCTCGTTGATAGGGCCGATGAATTTTTGAGAGAATATTCAAATGAGAGATGAATTCCGAATAATTCGAATCAAATTATTGAGTTGTTGTAATTCGACTTTGTCTTAAAAGGACATGCAGAAACCTTTTGCGATATTAATAGCGTTAAGGAATATTCTATTTTCCATAAAATTTCACTTCTGATTTTACCATTCTGATGACCAATTCCCAAAGAATTTTTGAATTGTATTCAATTACTCTAAGTACCTTATACCGTTCGAAAGAAGTATCACTTGATAAGTAGATACTTATTGTTTCTGATCTCTTTAGAACAAAGAGGTGCATTACAAATATGCCATGGCTTTGGAGGATGACGGTAAGTTTGCTGAAGCAGAGGAGGAATTCATCAAAGCAGAAAATCCAAGGAGGCTATATTTATGTACATTCACGGAAAGAACTGGATCGATGCTTTACGTGTAGCTGAAACCCACGACCCTACCTCTGTAGCTGATGTTTCTTCAGGCGCAAGCAGCGCAATGTTTCAACGATAAGGAATTTTCGGAATTGAGTCTTTATTGCTTAGAGCTCAAGTACCGGAATTGATTGTTCAGAAATATAAATCTACAGGTGAGTAGAGATGAATACATAGGACCTAGAAATTAAAAAAAACCTCGACTATTTTCAACAACATGCGATTCGAGATGAGCTTCTATAAAGGTGTTTCAAAGAGAATATTAAAGCTTGACGCTCACTTGGACGAGACGAGACGAAGAGTTGTTATCCGCCGGAACGGTTTGCACTGAAACAAATGGGTAGACGCTCACTTAGGAGGCGCGAAGCGAAGAGCCGAATCGTTAGACGCGAGGCATATTAGACGTGCACTTGGACGAAGCGAGGCGCTCGGAAGGAACGCGTCATTTTCCGTTGGGGTGTTTAGCATTAAAACAAATGGGTAGACGCTCACCTAGGAGGCGCGAAGCGAAGAGCAGCGAGGAGCCGAATCGTTCGACGCGTGAATCTCTACCCTTATTCATGCGGGTCGGCGGCATGCAACAAGGGTAATAAAAAATTATTTCGGCCTAGAAATAGGGCGAATTTTTTCCGATGCCTGCTCGACGCAACGCTTCGTCCAATGTGCGCGGTCCTCGGCGAACTTACGCTTCGTCGCGTCTCGTCCAAGTGTGCATAACAATTTTTTACCTGAAGTTTGTTATTTTCGTTGAACGAACAATGAAAGTTGCAATCTACGAAGAAAATATCATTGAACCAATCATTGTTCCTCTGCGCAACGAATGAATTTGAGGATAGTTTCATTTATCCGGAAGATAACGCCCCACAGAGAACTGACCAGCAAACTCACCAAGCATGGTAAAGCATCGCCAATACCCACCTTCAACTTTTCAGAATTGAGTTCAACCCTTAGACAAAGCCCTTGTCTAAGGTTCAACTCTTCAGAAGAGTGAAACGATATACCTGAAAATTTCATCAAAAACTTTATTCGTGGCTTGCATAGGCTTTGGACAGTTGATTGAAAAAAGGGGTGAAAATACGGATAAAAATTTTCCAAAGAGGTAAACATACTTTTTTGGGAGTTGATATTATCGTTGTATTTCAAATCATAAGGTCTTTTTCAATCGAATGATTTTTTTGAACTCATACATGCATAAACAACTCTTGATTTGACGTTGGTTAATTTTACCCCAAAATAACTACATATTTGATAAATTACCGTGTTGGTATTTTATAGGGATGTGGGTGGATGCTCTAAGAGTCAGCAAGGATTATTACCCCATCTATACCCGACTCTTCAATCCGAGTACACGAAATCTCATCAATATCAATTGGGAGATAAAAACATAGAAACGATCCTGTCCCAGGCCAACGAATGGGCATTGGCAGGGCAGCACAAACAGGCTGTTGATTGCCTCCTTCAAGTGGATACGAATATAGCCGAACCTTCAATAGTGAAGAGAGCTTTAGTCAGAGCCGCAGATGTAGTGAATAAATTCTTATTTGGTCAAGAGGCTCTTGATGTTATCAAAATTCTATCCCCAAGGTGAATAATATTTTATGCAACGAGCGTATAATAAAAACGCCATTAAATGTGAATAGAATACAATACTTTATCCACGGCTATTGTATAATCTATCTATTATATGTCTGTTTGCTCGGCCATAATAATACCCACCAATCACTAGGGAATAATGATTCATTATATACTGCTGTTAGATGCTTCTTTGATTAAGATTTAATATAACATTGTTCATATTGATATTTCTTCAGTATTAGAGGTCCTCAGCTAACAAATATAGGTATACTTTTTCAATCCAGGGCCAAGTCTACTCTAATCACATCAATTAAATCAACTTTCATTGAAAATTATAGAATGACGCGTTCTCCAAAAAAATTGTTTTATGTTAATTTGACTCTTTCCTCCACACTTGTCATTGAACTTCGAAGGGTCCTGTCACGGTCGCCAAATGTTGAAAACTTCAAGAAATATATTCAGTAGTCGTGGATAAAGTATAGTATGCTACTCGTGAATAATGGCTGTTATTCCCTCGATAATTTAAGCTATCATTATACGCTCGATGCATAATTACTATTATTGGCTATTTGTGATTTCATTTGTATCCAATTCATTTTCAGATTGGTGCAGATGGGTGATCATGAACATGCAGCCCAGTTGTATATTAGTGTTGAAATGTTCAAGGAAGCTATTGATGCACTGATCGCCGCTGAGGATTGGAGTAGAGCAAGAAAAGTTGCTAAAGAATTAGATCCGGTTTATGAAAATTACGTGGAAACAAAGTATAAAGATAGGCTTCTTAGAAGGGTGACGTGGAACAATTGGCAGATGTGGGTAAGACCAAAATAAAAATTCTTTCTTTCATCCCAATGCCTTTTCCGATCTCCTGACAATAAATGCGTTAAACTCATCTTGAGAATTAGGCATCCGAAAGAAAGATAAATATCATCATTCTTTCTTCATTAGTGCAAGCTGCAAAAATTAATTAATCTAAAAAATGCATCATCGTCAAAGCACAAAGTTTGCCTAACTATATTATGAATGAAGAAAAATATTGCTCTTCCGTTTTTTTGCATTTTCCATTTTTGCAGTACGTGTAATAAATCATACTTTTCAGATATTATAGGGGCTTTAGACTTATTAGCTGAACAAGGCCAATGGAATCGTTGCCTAGAGAAGGCAAAAACGCATAACCCCCCAATACTACACAAATATGTAGCGCTGTATGCTGCGAAATTGCTGAAAGATGGGTTTGTTAAAGAGGCCCTTAATCTGTATTCTACACACGGGCTCCAGCAATGCCTCAAAACTTCAATATCTACAATCACATCGCATCGGAAATGTTCGCCCTTCCAGATCTATCGGGACCCGAAAGCTATAATGATTGGGAGAAACTGAGGCAGATGTTGTTCGAAATTGTGAGTATTTATTAAGACTGTTATAGCCTATTCCTTTTGATCGGCGAGTTGCTCATGAGTAACTCAAAAGCTCGAAATACGGGCTGCCATTGGTTGCGCACTAACACTGGAACAGTTCAGGAGCACTAAACTCTTCAAAAACGAATACTATATTAGTCACCCTACTTTGGAGCCGTTGGAGAATTAGAATGTACGGGCACATCACTATTAGGACTATAAACTTCACCTACAGGGTGATTTTTGAGTTGAGTCTTTTTGATAGGCGATAGAACTCTTATACATCATTATATTAAAATCAAACCCTTCCGAGAAGAACGACCATGAAGTTACGAGTCCTGATCTGATTCGCGACATGTAAAAGAACGTGTTAGAGATTATATTAGAAGAGATAATGATAACCTTGCAAAGACCTATTGTGCATCCATGCGCTGTTTGAAAATCCAGAGGCAAGCAATTGCAAAGCAGATGTTCAGGTGGCTTCTCGGCATTACATCTTATAATATCGATCAATAAGGCATGTGTATCGTGGCAGTGTCCCGTGAAACTATTTGGCCCAGTTACTTGAATAAGACAGGAATGATTTAGCCTTCGTCCTTAGACCATTTGCCAGAATCTAATCCTTTTCTTTGTTCGCTTCCTCTACTGCCTAGGTACGATGACTGGCTGGGAATCCGCGAAATGACTCTGGTCCAATTAAAGGCGTTATATTTCTTCCGCTTTCGCCCTCAGTTGATCTACCATTTCGTTGCCGTGCACTCCAGTATGACCAGGTACCCATGGGAGGTTGACCTGATTCTTTAACCCGAGTGTATTGAGTGACAGTGCAGTAGCTTTGATCAAACTGGTGGGAACCAAACGCTTGTATAGTTGCTTTGGTGTTGGACAATTTAATAATTTTGGTAGTTGCATCTCGTACATTGCAAAGGATTCCGCTTGAAACACTGATTGTCAAGCCCATTGGTACAACTTATTGAACTGAGTGACCGTACACTACAGCACCGACTCGTCCGTCCTAGAGCAATTATTATTTTGCCGGTATAATCACTGATCGCGACTTGGAACTGAATTTTGTTGAAATTCGTATCTCAGAGCTAGTATATTTGTGAGCACATATAAGAGATCTCTAATTCAACAGAATGCAAAGATGACCGATGTGTTCGCCCGGTTTTAGGCCCCTTTCTCTTGCACTCTAAAAACCCATTTGGCTGCCATATAAATGGTTACATCATAGACCATAGTGCCCCACTACCTTAGGTGTTGCTTTTGGAAACTTGTCTCAGGGAAGATGTTTCACTACCAAACAGTAAGTTACTGTTCCAAACCATGCATTTTTCTATTCAGATTGAGAGCCTTGAAACTATTAATCACGAGGTGACGCAACATTTCAAGAATTTGCTGATGATTTCGCACTTTTATGCATTGAGAGCAACATGCAGAGAAGTTCCATCACTACTGAAAACACTAGGAGTAAAAATAAGTTGCGCTTTGCTCAGATATACTGATATAATTCCAGCAGACAAAGGATACTATGAAGCAGGTTAGAAAAGTACAAATGAAATGTATTTCAAACGTTACAGTATTATTTTATTCTTGACAGGAATGGACATGAAGAGTGAAGGTAAATATTCAGAGGCCTTTGTATTTCTTAACCACTACCTGGATCTCTGTGAAGCTATTGAAGAAGGAGAAGGTCAGCTAGTTGATCATTCCGATTTGGTTCAAACAGATTTTCCGTCAAATGTTCCAATCCCAAATCAACTATATCTCAGAGACGAACCTCAGGAACATGACAGTGTGAGGGAAGGGTTTTTAACTGTCAGTATGGATCAGAGAATTGAACAGGTAATATAATAACTTTGAATAAAGAACACCAGGAAGGAGCATAGAGGCTGAAAGCTTATTTATTTCGTATAATCATACTAATTCATCATGGGATACACATGTAATAGTGATCGCTCCCCTTTAATTCGATTTTTATAGTGTGAATTCTAGTGTTTTTGGTTTGTTTCGAGACAGAAGTGGTGGCAAGTACCTATACTTTATATCTGATATTAAATTCAGAATATAATTCACTGTTTGTTCCACTTTTGTTCTGTTGAATTCGAAATATTTATTTCGGTTCGTTTATATCTAAACTCCGGTGACACGTGTGGTACCTAGTTACCAGTTATTTATCTTATCTGTGTCAGCTGGTGTGCGTTTCTCGTTCTTTGTATACGGGGTACGTTCATTTTTGGTATTGCTGTTCAAATCTTGTTGCGAAGTTTCATTTCAGTTTTTTTTTATTATTTAATACTGGTGTAACCTATCCATTCCTGCTTTGTGTTTTCCGGTGGCCCTCTTGTGTGTCTGTTAGTCACCGGCTATCGGCCCAGCCGTGTGTGAAGAGTGTCCTTGTTTTTCCCTTTTTCACCAGTATATTTTGAATATTACTTGATGCCCATAATGGCGTGCATAAAGTGTAATGTCACTATTAAAGTGGAGGTAGATAAGGTTGTCAAGTGCGATGGCTGTAATAGACCCGTACATCTCGCTTGTTCTGAGCTCACTGCCGCAGAATTGAAATGTTTCGACTTACGTTCGAACGCCAAAAGACGAGTGAAATATCTCTGTGACGAGTGTGAGCAGGGCTACATCAGATCCCCAAGATCTTTCAGTTAATTAACGAGCTGAGGGATGAGATACGCGAGCTGAAACAGGCTGGTGCGGTGGATGTTTCGGTAGCACGGTTGCCTGTGCCGGTAACATCGAATGAACAGGTGATTGCTGAAGTTGTTGAGAGAACAAAACGTGCCAGTAATGTAATACTTCATGGCGGCACCGAGAGGGGCTCTAGCAGGTCGGAACAGGTGAAGGAGGATGTGGCGCTGGTGCAATCACTGTTGAAGGAGTGTAATATTCCTGAACAGGTTGCTATTACTCCTATAAGACTCGGTAAATTCGATCCAACCAAACAGGTACGATCTCGTCCCATAAAGGTGCGTTTATCTTCCCCGGAGCTGGTTCCTATTATGTTGCGCAGGTTTCAGAAAATAAAAGATAAATATGAAGGAGTATTCATCACTCCTGACAGAACGCCACAGCAAATGGAGATGTTTAAAGCCGTAAAGACTGAGATGGAGCTGCGCGTAGCTGAAGGTGAGACAGGTCTCAAGATTAAACATATTGGAGGTGTTCCTTCGATAGTGAGCTCTGGCTCGAAAAACTAATATCTTCCAACAGGATAATTTCTTCTTCTGTTCGGCCAGTGAGCGTCCTGGTGTTTCTATTTATTATCAGAATGCCAGGGGGCTCAATTCTAAATTACCTCAGTTTTTCAAATCAGCCTGCGAATATACTTATGACATTATTTGTATCAGTGAGACGTGGCTTAGTGACTCGGTGACTGATTGCGAGATAGTTCCGCCGGGATATAGTGTGGTGCGTTGTGACAGACAGTTTCTCAGGGTCAACAGATCTCGGGAGGAGGAGTTCTGGTTGCACTTTCAGATAATATTTCTTACAAAACGTTGAATACTGAATTCTTGACTGATCGTGTTCCACTGGTTGACGTGGTTTTGTGTCAGTGTACTTGTCCTTTCGATTTCATCTTATGTGTGGTTTATGTTCCTCCTGATATTACTGTTTTTCAGCTCGAGACCTTTACATCTGCCCTTGAGATGAGCTTTCTTGGAAAAACGGTCCTATTAATCGGCGATCTTATGTTCCTAATTTTAGTGTTGGACGTTCTTGTCCTAAGTCGGTGCTGTTCAAAAATTTCTGTGACCTCCTCAAGTTGCAGCAGTTCAATTACATCTACAACAGAGACCAAAATTGCTGGACTTAGTCCTTGCAGGAGACAATATTGACGTGTCTGTGGCTCATTCTGAGTCGCCCTTTGTTCTGGAGGATCTGTATCATCCCGCGCTTAGCATAATCGCGAGTCAAAGCTCCCTTGAACGCCAAATAAATTTTCCAACACTCAGCAACACTTTTATAATTTCAAGAGAGCTGATTTTCCGGCCTTGTGTTCGTCGCTGGGTTCCGTTGATTGGAATATTCTCCAAACATTCAATAATGTTGATGACGCTCTGCGGTACTTCTATGATAAATTGTTCGAGATCATAAAAGATCATGTACTTACCTACTGGAACTCATACCTCTGGGAAGCGCTGCTTTCCACTGTGGTTTACTCCTGATTTGAGGCGCAATATCCGATTGAAGAATTATTATCGTTTAAAATGGCGGTCCACAGGAAGAACTAAATATCTCCAAGATTTCAGGCGTTTGCGGTCGTTGTCAAGTCTGGGATTTCTTCGGCGTATGATGATTACTTGGCTGAGGTGCAGGGCGATTTAGAGTCGGATCCTTCCTCTTTCTGGAAATACATCAACCATAGGAAGAGTGGCACAAGAATTCCTGGTGTATTTCATGGCGACGGAAGATCACATGACGATCCAAGGGATATAGTCAATTTGTTCGCAAAGCATTTTTCAAAGGTTTGTATGCCAGATGCAATCAGGGATTATAGCCAAACTCATTTTTCCCAATACCCTCCAGTTGTTTTGCCTTCTATAACTAAAGATGAAATAAGATCTATTTGGATAAATTTCCTGATAAGACTACTGCTGGTGATGATAAACTCCCCTCATTTTTCATCAAACTGTAGCTCTGTGCTTGCTGAGCCTCTACAACATCACATAATCTCTGTCAGCTTGCGTACTTCCACTTTTCCCACCATTTGAAAGAGAGCCGAGTAATCCCGATATTCAAAAAAGGCGATAAATCTGAAGTAGAGAACTATAGACCGATTTCTGTACTCTGTAATTTTGCAAAGGTATATGAGGAAGCTTTATACACTTATATCTATCACAATGTTAGACCACATATATCAACAATGCAACACGGTTTCATGCGGGGCAGATCTACGGTCACGAATTTGACAACATTGTCGCAGTTTATCGCGGAGACTCTGGATGATGGAGGTCAGGTCGACGTTATTATACAGACTTTTCACGAGCCTTCGACTCGGTTGATCACCGTATGTTGCTGAATAAACTTTCATTTTCTTGCCTGAGTCCGGGATTGTCGACCTGATGAAGTCTTACTTGGAAGGTAGAATGAGTCATGTGTTTTATAATGGCTTCAAGTCGTTCGAATTTTGTCTGTCATCTGGTGTGCCGCAAGGATCTAATCTTGGACCATTGTTGTTCATAATTTTTATCAACGATCTTCTGGCTCTTCTCAGTTGCTTAGCCTTGGCCTATGCAGATGATTTCAAGCTCTACCTGAGGATACGCGGAATTGCTGATTCAGAGCTACTCCAGTCCAGCTTGGAGTTAGTTCATGTTGGGTGCTCGCGCAATGGACTTAATTTGAATATACAAAATGTTTTAAGGTGACTTTCACAAGAAGTTTACATCCTCTTACCTTCAATTATTCAATTGGTAATTGTCTTATTCCTAGTGGGGATCGGTTTCGCGATTTGGGGGTGTTATTTGATTCAACGTTCAGCTTTGTTCCTCATATCGAGGCTTTGTTCCTCCGCTAGTCGATCTTTGGGCTTTGTGTTCCGGTGTTCCAAAGAATTCCCTGATGTTTCTGTTCTCAGAATTCTCTATTTTTCTCTTGTCATCAGCAAATTAGAGTACGCCAACGTGGTTTGGTTTCCGATATATAGTTCCCACCTAACATCACTTGAACGCATTCATCGAAAATTCTTGAAGTGTGCCGAATACAGAATGACCGGCAGGTATCCTGAACGTGGTGCGGATTTATCGGAGATCATGCGGGAAATGCGAATTTCAACGTTGCAGGAGAGACAGAAGCGACAGTGCGCTAAATTTGCGCAAAAGCTAGTCAGTGGAAGAATTGATTCACCTCATCTACTGTCCAGGATTGACATTCGCGTACCAAGAATTGAAACGAGGACCACTTCAACTTTTCGACTCCCAAAACCTCGAACCAACATACTCGAGCAGGCTCCGGTATATCGATTGTGCAAGCTGCTGACGAACTTAAGTTTAATTTGTTTTTAGTTCGGGGCGGTTATTTTTTATTGATGTGGCATTGAATGTATTATTTGTTTGAATAATTGTTTTATATTATTCATAGTCAATTTGTTACCCTATTATTGGGAAATTTCCTGTTGGGTAGAATAAACTATTATTATTATAACTAGAGCACTAGAATAACATTCAAGAACGGAAACGCCAGTCTGTGACGTTTTTTGTTATTCGATGTCAGGTACTGTCCTGTACTGTCACGTGGTGCATAGGAGTAACAACGTAACGGTAGGGCAAAATTACTTTCAGTTCATTGAAATATACTATTCATCAATATATTCAGTTGAATTTGTATAGTTGGTATATCATTCAATCCAATCACATCATTTCTTGAAAGCATTAATAATATAGTGGCGACGCTAGAGGGGGGCAAGGGTGGCCCGGACACCCCATTAATTCTTGATGAACCCACCCCAACCCTGAAATCGGAATCTAGCCTATGTAAAGAAAATTGTAAAATTCATTCATTATAGCCCCTACTGAAAAATCCTTGTACCTCCTTGGCCCCTTCTGTTTTCTAAAGCTGGCGTCGCCACTGAATTGACTGAAATATGTTTTTACGCAAGCAATGAAGGTTTACGTCACTACGCGCCATTGCCTACAGCTCTTATGCTCCTTCCTGGTATTCTTTATTCAAATATATAGCTATATTGCGAATTCAAAAGAATTTCTAGTCACACTGGGTTCAAGTGAAGAAAGGAATTCGTATGTTTGCTAAAATCATAGAGTGAAAAGTTTCAATTTAATTTTTAGACTTTGCCCTTGGATGATAGGCAACTGTATGCTTCGAGTTTACAGCATGGGGAGTCACCTTGCATCATAACAGGTTTTCCTGTTCGTAAACAGCCTGTCGTATTCAGTAAAAATAATAGCAGGCAAATAAAGATGCTTGGTCTAAGCTTAATATGGGAGCGAAGATGTCACCTGAGTCGAATGTGTCTAATGTTCTTTCGTTTATACAGAAATGGTGTGGAACACCCAGTGTGTAATTTATTAATGATATAATATGCCAAGTGTTATTGTGAGTTGATAGTTTGATATAAGTTAAATACACAATTGAAAATTTTGATTATGGTACTTGTTATTTTTATTTTGAAAGAATATAGATTTATGTATTCTTTTAATTATATCAACTCGCCGCCACTTATGGTAACCGATAAGCAAATCATAAGTTAGCAACCTGAGAGTTTAGAGATTAGAGCATTTAAAATTACAATTTGCACAAAAGTGCGATTTCAAGATGGTTCTTAATTCTATCAAGCGTAAATGTGAAAGGGAATCAAACGAGCACATCAACGACAAACATGTAGTTTTTATTAAGCTTTTTAATAATCTTACAAATAAAACAATTATCATATCTCCGACTAAAACTCAATTAAACTTAGGTTAAAAAAACATAATTTGTTCACTGCATAAATAGATTTTCTGCAGAAGGTAGTGGTTGAAGCCCCCCATTACATCAGGAAGTTGAGTTAAGTCAGGTAGGTTTTGTATATGAGCTTTAAGCTCTTGTCTTACATTATATACTTTGGCAAGTTTTTCTTGATATTCCTGGCAGAAAAAAAAAATGTAGTGTCAGAATATATTCTGGTAAGAATAAAAAATTACTATATGTATTATATTAATTCAATGACTATTGTTTTGAAAGCTGAGAAATGAGTGATCATTTCGAAAACTGAATGGTTGCTACAAGCTTATACCAACTGAAAAATGTATGGCTTTTATGGAATACATATTTTCAATAATTTAATGCCCAAGGATTATTTCCAAATCTCAATGAGTTTTTTGACAAAGGTTTATTATTTCCTGAATAGCTATCCAATGATGGCTTTCAGAAAAAAAAATATTGAATTGTCACGGCATAATAATTTAGTAGAAGTAATTATTTTTTATAATGAAATGTCTTTGAGAAATCAAAGAACTGTCCCACTTAGTGCCATTTCGAATAATAATAGGATATTATCTTCCTTGTTTGGAGCTTAAAAAATTCTACTCTGAAATCAATGATATTCCAACCTACTGGGTTTTTTTTGTTAGTTGCTTTCAATAGGGTGCAAATAACTTTATTCAAAGTTCACAAAATTCGCCTTCAAGAAAGAAATGAGATTTCAAGAATACTTCAGGAGGTCTTAATCAAAATATTCATGGAAGATTAATTAATATCTTGGGGAGCTTTGAAAAACCGAAATTAGGTTGGTAATAGCCCATACAGCAATTTTGATAAATTTTTTGAACACTCATCGATTAGTTCTGAGTATATTCCGTTCACAAAAGTCTGAGCGCATAGTAGGCGTAAGTTTATTTATCTGATGTTGGCAGTATTTGCTGTCACAACATTAAATGAAGTCAATGTTGCCGAATGTACCTGGCCTAGTCCAACGAGCTTCTGAGTTACAGAAAACTCTATGTAATATTGACAACATTGAGTATCAATCTGACAAGAAAATAAACAACATAACCTAAAATTTTAATAAACACAGTGGAATATGCCAAATTGTCATGGCCAACTGACGGCTCAAACTTTCGCAAACGGACTATATAAATTGTCTGGAGTTAGAGTTACGAGGTTGGAATTTGGAAAAATAACTAGTTTAAATCAAGAAATTAGCAATCCAATATAATTCATGGGTATTATTTTATATTACTGCCAAAATAAAACTATATAACCAAAGATTATATAGTATAAAGATCGGAAACGACACGACTACAATTTATGAGCGCCATCTCTGGGTCAAATGTGACTAATGTCACTATAGAAGAGTTAAAATTCTGGTTCTATGATTATAAGTTCCGAAATCAATATACATGGGAAATGTCATTGATATAAAAAAGTGCCAATCAATTCGTTTGCACAAATATTTATTTCATAGATTAACTAAGTTAATCTGATGATTATTTCACTTCGAACGGCTTTTGCCGTTAGTGTCGTCCCGAAAAAGTGGAAAAAAGATTAGTTTGTACCTTCAGTAATGCAATTACGACGAGATAGTGAAACTGGATGATCAACTGGTGTTTTATGGATGTATGCAGGTAAAGCTATATCTTGGCTTGATCAACGTCAAACATCTGTTGCTATTTCCACGATAGAGGCAGAAATAGTGGCTGATAGTGAAGCTGCACGGAAAATGAAATGGTTAAAGTATTCAGGAAAAGTTTTCCGTCAATTCGAACAGTGATGGTGGACAACGAGAGCTGCAATTGAACTGAGCCAGAAACTGGAAATCCACAGACGCACTAAGTATATTCATATTCAATCCATGTATAAATCATATCAATATACCCTAATATTCTGTAATATCTTCTATAAATGCATAATAAAAATATCAACACATGAATACTGAATTTTACTGAAATTATGGATTTAAAATGATAAAAATGAAAACAAATCCTGAAGGGAATACGAATTTCGCTCCAATTCTTATTACAGTTTCTTTATATGATTTCTAATCCAAATTACAGATTTTATATGAAAATTGATCTTCAGTGCCATCTCTGGTCAAATGTGAACTAAAAAATGTAGTCGTTTTTTAGTACTAGGAATGTAGGGCCGTTCCTATCT
>CM024239.1:54173121-54221737 GCA_013421045.1 Propylea japonica
TGACAGATTAGTCGAGAAATATTCCCCGAATTACACTCGTGCATCAAACAGCCGGGCATTCCAGTGTGTTTATCATTGAAGAACTGCGCACGGTCATTTTCTTTTGAAGAAACAGCTCATGCAGTTTTGCACTGTCGTGCAAAATTGTCTGTGATTTTGATGCATCTGAGCAATTACTCACGATAATTCCATTGTAGAAACTGAAGGAGGCAGCAGCGGTAATTGCACTGTGTCAAAATGACAGGTTTATCGGGAAATATTCCCTAATTACACTTGTGCATCAAAAGGATCGGATAATTTCGCATTCTAGCGTGTTGTAATTGGAAAACTGCATTCGGTGTTGGGCTCTTTCTCAAAAAGCAATTTTCTGTGTAGGACTCTTCCTCCAAAATTGCAAATCAACTCATGAGGTTTTCTGAAACTACCTGTCATGCAAATCTATCAGTTATTGATGCACTTGTGGCACTTCTGAAAATTTTATTCATCTGTCAAATTCGACAGACAACAATGTTCCGACTGATTTTTTATTGTTGTTTTAGCCAATGAGCATGCAAAATTATCAGGTCCTTTAAAATAATGCAGACGTAATTATGAACGTTTATTACTTATTAGAGTAACATGAAAACTGTTGAACAACTTACAGCGACACAATACGATTTGATGGATTCACAAAATTTTCTTATTAAATTTAACTCTTGCAATGAAAATGAATCGATAATTTTCATTGCACTAGTTAAATTACAACTGATAATTGCATTGTACATAAATAGACAGGTTAGTCGGGCAGTATTCCCACGAATCAGAGTAGTTCATCAAAATAATCAAAAACCGAATAATTTTCGCATTCCAGCTATAGTCCGTTCACGAAAGGTTGAGCCGTCGGTTGGCCATGGAATTTGGCATATTCCACTGTGTATATTAAAATTTAGGTTATGTTCTTGTCAGATTGATACGCAATGTTGTCAATATTGCATAGAGTTGTCTGATAACTCGCAATCTCGTCGAACGAAGCCGGTTACATTCGGCAACGTTGACTTTATTTTACGTTATGACAGCAAATTCTGCAACTTCAGTAAATAAAAAAACGCCTACTATGTGCTCAACTTTCGTGAACGGACTATAGTTGTCGTTGAAAAAACTGTGTTTTTGAGAACATGCTCTCATGCAAAATTATCGGTATTTTTGCAATTACTACAGATAATTATAGGTAAGTTCAATATCAGACAAAATTGCTCCCAAACCCAGTTTGTTGGTAGCTGCCTTAGACAAAAGTCCCTGAGGTTGATCAGTAAGTCGTGCATTCACCAGGTTTTCCTCAAATAAGGCATTCAAGCAATTATTCGTCATGATCCTTGTTATAATCTTAACTATTCCACGTTTCCCCAACTTTACGTTATCGCTGTCGCTTTTCTTTGCACGTCGGTAAGGTTCATTTTTGAAAAAAGAAATTTATCCAAAAACGATGAACTCATGTAGTTTTTTGACAACACGCTGCTAAATTATCGATTATTTAATGCACTTATAGTCCGTTCACGAAAGGTTGAGCCGTCGGTTGGCCATGGAAATTTGGCATATTCCACTGTGTATATTAAAATTTTAGGTCATGTTGTTTATTTTCTTGTCAGATTGATACGCAATGTTGTCATTATTGCATAGAGTTCTCTGATAACTAGCAAGCTCTTCGGATGAGGGTCGGGTACATTCGGCAACGTTGATTTGATTTAACGTTATGACAGCAAATACTGCCAACTTCAGATAAATGAACAACGCCTACTATGCGCTCAACTTTCGTGAACGGACTATATGCAATGACTTCTGATAATTGCACTGTACGAGTACGACGAATTGACAGGTTAGGTTAGGTTCCCGAATTACACTCGTGCATGAGAACTACCGAATAATGTCTGCATTTTTTGAATCACACTATCATGCAAAATTATCGGTAATTCAATGCGCTGTAGACGACGGTTGGGTTAGTAAATTTCCCGAATGTCATTCGTGCATGAAAACTACCGAATAATTTCTGTATTCCAGATTGTTGTCATTGAAAAACTGCATTTAATTAGTGTCATTCTCATCTTTTAATAATGAGATTTTTCCAAAACGAAAATGTCATGTACATTACCGGTACCGGCACTTGTTCAATTACTACATATAATAGGTAATTTTCAATATCAGCCAAAATTCCGCTCAAACTTAGTTACTTGCTTCATTATTCTAGATTCAAGAAACCGAAACTGAAACTATCGACATTGCCAAACATTGTCTCACTCAATAACTAGTTGATAGTAAGTCGTGCATTCAACAGGTTTTCCTCATTGGCATTCAAGCAATAATCTGCAGCCGTCATGATCCTTGTTACAATCTTAACAATTTCACGTTTCCCTAACGATATGTTATCGCTTTTCCTTTGTACGTCGAACGCGCAATCAGGAAATAATAATGTGAAATATCGAAACCATCCCAATATAATTTCTTGCCTTTTTCGATTAGTCAACCGCTTCCGGCAATTGATTAGAGCACGATCTGAATTGACGACCGATTCGGAATGTCAATGTTTCTTTTGCCTTTTAATAATGAACGATTCATTATGCTGTTCATTGTTTTTTAAGGTTATAGCGATAGGTTGTCGAAAATGTGAAACAGTACTCGGTAGTTAGTTCTTGTTGGATCGATAAGGCCAAGAAAAGTGGTAGATTTTTGTTTGGTTTTCTGCGCGAGACAACAGAAAATGTGAATATAATCTGAAAAGTGTTATTGTTCGGTTTTAGTTGAACTATTTTTGAGCGCTTGTTCCTGTGACGAAGAACCTGAAGTCAGAAACATTACGGTCCAGCTGTAAACACCATTTGAAACAACTCATTCCCTGTTCGCCAGATTTATCAACATAATAGATTCAATAGAATTTGACAAGTATTACATTGTGTCGCCGCCCAGTATAACAGATTTGGTCGAATATGATTCTAACAAAAATTCATTTAGCCCATGTTCTTTTAGACATCTTCTTCAGAATTCAAATCGTTGAATGGCAGACCTCGCAAGTGACGTTCAGGAATAATTTTTTCTTTTTTTTCACGATCTTCTTTCTAAAGACCTACTCCATCACTCGTTCATTTGACAAGTACGCAATTTTTACATATTTGGCAACTACCAAGCTTCAAGCTTCGAACTCAACTGCCGGGACTTTGTCAGCTACAAATAATGTATAGTCCGTTCACGAAAGTTTGATTGGCCCGCTAAAGCTCATTAGCTAATCAAGTACGTTCCCGAAACTTTGAGCTGTCAGTTGGCATATTCCACTGTGTATATTAAAATTTTAGGTTATGTTGTTTATTTTCTTGTCAGATTGATACGCAATGTTGTCAATATAACATAGAGTTCTCTGGTAACTCGGGAACTCGTCGGACGAGGCCGGGTACATTCGGCAACGTTGACTTCATTTTACGTTATGACAGCAAATACTGCCAACTTCAGATAAATAAACAAACGTCTACTTTACGATCAAACTTTCGTGAACGGAAGTATCTTATGGAAAAGTGACCCATTCCCACTACATTCCAAATATAGGCAAGTGACAAATATTCGTCAAATACTCGAGTAATGATTGTCTGGCTTAAAGAAATAACCTGCTATCATTTTGTCCAAATGACTTCTTTTTCGAATTTTCAGCCAGCGGTCTTATACTAACGTGATTCTCTCCGACCGTAAACCCTAAAACTCTCGAATAGATGAGTTGAAGATAAATAATTTGAGCCGAAAATGGTATCAAACGATTGGGTTCTATTCCCTGATGACGAATTCGTGGTCAAATTCAAATTTGTCCGTGTGGCCTTCCGGTCGTTAGAACAATAACTTTTGAAGGGGATTGTCCAGACCTAGAGACTATTTTCAGAGTAGTTCGTTTCCAAATGGCTCGGTCAAGTTCGTTAACCAGCCAAATCGTACAGGGTGTTCCAAAATATGGCCATTCAATTGTTCCTCAATATCTCAAAACGAAACCCATCGAAATGAAATGTCCTATTCATTTTGATCGGTGAGTTTGCTCCTGAGCAACTCAAAAGCTCGAAATACGGGCTGCCATTGGTTGCGCACAAGCACTGGAACAGCTCAGGAGCACGAAACTCTTCCTCAAAACGAATACTATCGTGCGTTCCAAAAAATTCGTGGTCAAAAGTAAGCTGTGGATCGCCTCGGCTTGGTGTTTTTGTCTAACATCTTCAATTACATGTATATTTTTGTATACTATTCTGAGAGAGAAAAATAAAGGCGATTTATTATTATTATATTCTATTTTTTCTAAGAGTCTATGAGGGGAAAAATAGAATCCACAGCTTACTGACCACGAAATTTTTTGAACGCACGGCATAATACTAAGCTTCATGCCAAAAGTCGTGGCCATAGTGTGAACAGAACCATAGAAAATTCAATTAGAATATTGAAAAAGAAGAAACTTCATATTGTATGTATAGTCCGTTCACGAAGGTTGAGCCGCGTCGGGTGGGCCATGATATTTGGCATATTCCACTATGTATTTCAAAATTTTAGGTTATGTTGTTTATTTTTGTCAGATTGATACTCAAGGTTGTCAATATTGTATAGAGTTGTTGATAACTCGCAAGCTCGTCGGACGAGACCGGGTACATTCGGCAACGTTAACAGGAAATACTGCCAACTTCAGATAAATAAACAAACGCCTACTATGCGCTCAAACTTTCGTGAACGGACTATATGTATATTGTTTATTGGGAATCCTTGCTGGGTATTCAACCCGTTTGTGATTCTTGAATATAAATGAATAAATAAATAAAATAAATAAAAATATTTGAATTCACTCGATGCTTGATAAATCTAATATTAAAAACGTTACGTTCAATAATACTTGGTACGACTGGGACTAGCGTGACTACCTCTATGAGAGTCAGACATAAAAAGAAATTCATTGGATTTATCAACTCCCAAATATAGTATTCGTTATGAAGAGTTTCGAGCTCCTGAGAAAATGTGGATAATTTTTTTAGCAACCTCCAATTATTTGTCAGTTTTCTACCTACGCTAGAGACGCTTGCAAATCACTGAGAGTCAAGAGAATCAAATCCAGGATCGTTTTTCTCGAGGAGCTTGGTATTTTATGTAAACAATTTTTGCTATATTGACTTATTTTGATGAGTTCTATTACCTGCCAAAAGAAAGACTCAGCTAAAAAATTATATTTATAATTTTTATGCAATTTATATACCAATCATTCGACTTAAACTAGGATTAACAGTTATGATCATGAGGTTATGTTACTTTGAATGGGGTACTCAAGTTTGTCTTTTTTGTTTCAGGTAAAGTGGCTGATAATACACAAATCCTAGAACAGCAGGGCCGTCGCCTAGTGACATCAATTGCTCTACCACATGTCTCGCCTCCACAGCCCCGTCGGTCCTGTAGCAAAGTCGATTTTAAGGCTATGCCGGGTATTAAATCTCTTGTCGGCTCACGAGATAAAAACAGTAGTGAGAACGAGACATCTTTGCCATTGGTGAAACCAGAGGAGCCCAAGGGGCAAATTATAAAAACATGCAGAAGTCTAGCGAACCTACGAAATGTGATACTGTGTTAGCTTTAACCGGTGTGTTGAAATCGTCTCTTCGACAAGCAGTGTCGAACCGTTGCAGCCTGTGAATAGACTTAGGAAACCCTCTGTGTCGGGATCGAACTCTAGGTTATGTTCGAGATGTTCCAGTCTTCTGACGCTTGCTTCTTCTTCGAAGTATTCACTTAATTCTTGTGCTGCATTCGTTCCTGTCAAGAATGAGCCCAATCTATTGTGTAAATTGTGTCTCGCCGAGGTGCCTTCCAAAGAAGTTTATAAGATTAAACAGTGCAATTGCTCATTCTGTTTAGAGGTGAGTTCTATTCTTTTTTCTTATGTTCCTCCAAACTCAAATTGTTCCTGTTGAAAGAATGATAATATAAAGTATAAATTTTCAAATCTTCACGAAGAAAAGTTTGACAACTTGTCGATACCAATTTTTTGGAAACATACGATTGTCAAAGCATCAGAGAGAGAGAGAGAACTTCTTTCAAACTTCCACTGTTCTATTAGAGTATTAGACGATAAAATTCTCTCTCTTTTTCTCTGATGCATTCAATATGAGATATTTGCGATGTGAATTTCCATACTGGTATAGCTACAATAGACTGTTCACAAAACTTTGAGCTATCGGTTGGCCATGCTATTTTGTCATATTCCACTGTGTATACTAAGATTTTAGGTTATGTTGTTTATTTTCTTGTCAGATTGATACGCAATGTTGTCAATATAACATAGAGTTCTTTGATAACTCGGAAGCTCGTCGGACGAGGCCGGGTACATTCGGCAACGTTGACTTTGTTCATTGTTATGACAGCAAATACTGCCAATTTCAGATAAATAAACAAACGCCTACTTTGCGCTAAATAATATGTGAACGGAGTATATATATTATATTTGACGAGAGTATGAAGTGAGTAAAACTTAACCCCCCCTTCTTAATAAAAGAGAAAGATGGCTACTCTGCCGCGTTCACGATAACGAAGCCGTAGCGATAGGAGGGGCTAAGAGGTTCCTTCACTTCATACTCTCCTGAAATGGAAGAATAGAATTTACTATAAAGATTAAAGATCATTACTACATCTAACTAACATGTTAGATTAGGCCACGCTAAACCCTTTCACACAAATCAGCTGAAGCATTCATATCATCTAACACTTGGTGGATTGGATGCTGAGCTTCTGCCAAAGAAAATCTTAATTAATAAAACTTTAAATGTTATTCGCAGCTATTGGAAGGGCTTGTTTATTTGGTTTGTTCGTATAAATAATTATTATGCAAGAATGTTAAACAATAATCATCTTTCCCAATGATGTTTTCTGGTTCCTTATTTTTTCATAATTTGAGTATATGATTTCTAAGTACTCATATGCATAATTATAACTCAATTTTAGTGTGCTTAAGGTGATAGCCAACGTTGAAATAAAAGACCAGGGAATATTCAGAAACAACAGGAAAAAACTTGTAGTGAAAATTTATCTCAAATATATTCTATTGATAGACACAGACATCTTTTATTCAGAAAATATTTTATAGAAATTTCTCCCACAACATATAGTTCTAGAAACAATATGGATAAAATTAGAGCTTAATTATTTTCTCATCAAATATGCCAGTGATTTTGATATATCACGCAATGTCTCAAGGTATTTTTGAAACATATCCAAGGTCAATACAAATTTGAAATCTGAGAAAACCTATAAATCAAGGCTTGAGTAAGTCACATGCACCTTAATTTGATAATAATTGTCATAATTACAACAATATGTAATTTACTCAAATTATGAATCTGTAATAAGCGACAAAACTAATTATTATTATTATAATTCAGTGAAGACGCATTGACTATATCTCCCTACTTTTGCTCACTTTTACCAGCCAAGTTTTTATTAGAGAATTTCAGATGAAGATACCAATTATCACCAATTTGTTTGATATTTCTTCTCTTTAATCCTTCTGTTTCACTAGAGATCTATTTTCGTTTTCACCAAGCTGAACTTAGTAGCCATTTATCAGCATCTACGTTATTAGTGGTGTCGCCAAACATTTCAAATAAAAACACGCGATTTTGCGGTGAAGTGCAGACAACGGTTAATGAAAAAATATGTACTCTTTGTCTATGAAATGTCCTATCCTTATGTTAGATTTTAGTTGACTGATAATTGAGTTTGATGAAACAGTTTAGACTATTTTTATTGACCTAACTAAAGTTATTCTTTCAGTGTATGACAGCATATGTTAAATATGAGATAGCAGAAGGAGCTTATGACATTTCGTGTCCAGATGCACGTTGTCCTGATCAGGGAGTTTTGCAGGAAGATGAGATTAAAAGACTTGTAGGAGAAGAACGTTTTGAAAAACATAAAAAGTACAGATTGAACCGAGGTAAGTAACAATTCTTCTCAAAAATGATTAAACGATGTTACTTTTTAGAGACAGACATTCAAGGCTGAATTTAACATTGTTTCATAAATAAGGGCTCTGAATGAATAATTTATCTCATTGAATTTTGCACAAAGTAGTCTTCACTTGAAGGGATTATCACATATGAAATAATTTTAATTAGGTAACGCTATGAATTGCTACCAATCTTTTCAGGAATAGAAGTACCACAATTGCTGCCAACTGCTTGAAAAACTCATGCAATCACATGCAATCCGGTAAATAATAGTTTTCGCAAAGGCCTGTGAAGATTTCAATAAATTTTCTATTCTAATGTTTTCACTTATGTGTCAAACATAGAAATTTAGGTTAGATTCGGTAAACGTGACGTGACGCACGGCTTTCTTAATACATGGCCTGGCGCCTCAAGCGGCAACGCCGCAAAAGACGATCTTTGGGAGGTATACCGCTTGCACGTGAGATACGATATTCGAAACATATAATTTCATATTCCGATTTTATTTAATGTAATTTCTGATGAATATCTGAAAAAAGGTTGGAAGTATGACCTATTCAATCAATAAATGAATATAAATGAAAAAAATTGAAACTAAAGCGAATTGGTTGATGATTCAATCCAATGGTCTCCAAACTACAGCCCGCGGGCCAAATTTGGCCGCCAGTTTCAAGAATCTGGCCAGCGAAAGCTCATTAGCTAAAAACTTTTGCACGAGTCCCCAAGCAACTAAATCAAAAGGTTAAATATTTTGGCCCTTCGCATTTGCTGGAGTAAATATTGTGGCCCTCAGGCTGAAAAGTTTGGACATTAATCCAAAAAAAAAAATTGAGGTCCAGCAAAACCATAGGGAGATATCTCTCGCCAAAAACTCTAACTCAATATAACTCTCGAAATGAAGTTAACTCAAATAAAATTCTCTCAGATTATTCCTTGGGTACTTCTATGTGATTATCATTCTTCGAATTCAAACCGCAAAAGGTAAGGACAATATTCTGTGAATTTTGAATAAGTAATAAAAGTCCAATCCAATGCTTTGAATAGTCAGTTCACATAAAATTGATTTTTGTGCGGAACTCTCAAAAAAAGTTTCGTTGTCGTTTAAAATATACTCTGAAATAGAGCACATATGCACGATAATAAAATTTAATGGGTCAGTTCTCTCAATTATTGTATCTCAAAGTTATTTATTGTTCCATCTGCTTGTGAATGCTTATCGAACTTAATTATATCGTTGGGGAATCGAAATGATTCTTGCAAAGAAAACTGTTGTTGAAATGAAATTTCGTGGTATGGCCCTCATCTATAAAAGCTTACGCTGTTCATATTCCAGAAAACTAAAACAATTGAAATATCCTTCAATTTTTTAGACGGATAATTACTTCTACACGATGAAATACAAAATGTTCTTGTCATTTTTCGAAACAGATGAGTTTAATCTATAGGTTAGAGACACTTACAAAATGACGAAAGTAGTTATCCCAAAGAAATTCACTAACACCAATACCACAAACACTTTCACTGTTTACATCACTCGAACAATAACAAAGGTAACTATAAATTAACTTACATTTCACATTTACGACCACAATCAACACTAAAACCCCTAATTATTTACCACTAAGATATTTACTAGCGCTCACGCTTGCGCATCTAACACAGCTGTCCATAGAGACTACTTTAGAAGGCTGTGCTTGTAATATGTCGAGAAAGTATACCTCTCTACAGCGTTTGCCGCTCTTGGTGGGGCCGGGCCCGAGGGTTTTAAAGGCCGTGGTTTAATGAGAACAGTGAAAACATAAGAATAAAAAGTTGAAATCCTCACAGGCCTTCGTGACATCCAATACTTCCAGGATTTGATTATCGAGTTTTAAGCTATTGAATAAAAGTTGATTTACTGCATAAAAAATGGAAGTTGTTTTAGGAGTTTTTTTAAGCAGTTGGCCACTCTTATAGTACTCTATTAAAAAAGCATACTGGTGTCTTGTGAAAAAATATTCGGTTTAGCCTGTAAATAATATTAAGGGTGAGAATCTGAAGAAAATATTGAATAAACTTTTCAGATTTTCTGATGTACTTGATGGAAAATGAAGAAATTACTTAGATATTAATTGACAAACAACTGTTGTGGCAAGTGTGTGAAGGTTCACTGGCCAATAATTAAGATAAAATTAATAATTATACAATATAAAATATCTCCTGCATATCTCCAATTAAAACTTATCTTTTTATTCACAGAAATAGAAGTAGACCAGAGTCGTACATGGTGTCCGAGAGCTGGTTGTGAAACCGTCTGCACTTTATGTCCAGCACAACCTTGTTTACCTCAGAGTGTGCTTTGTCCCACTTGCACAAATAATTTTTGCAGCAATTGTAAGTTAGAATGGCACGATGGAATTACTGCGATCAGTCAGCAAACAGCTGGCCAGGGAGGGCAGAGCAGAAGAACCAGGAATACCTTTCGATTCGGATCTCATAAAATGCTGTCCTATGTGCAATGTTCCTATCGAAAAAGACGAAGGCTGTGCTCAGATGATGTGCAAAAGGTGTAAGCACGTGTTTGTTGGTATTGCCTTGCAAGCCTTGACGTAAGTTGAAATAGATTAATGAAAATGTTAAATCACATACCACTCTGGTGATACTGCCTCCGACTGAATTATTTTTTAAATGAAAAACAAATTATTAATTTAGACAGAATCAATGAATGGTTAAACAGTAGTTATTTCATATTTCAAATGAAAAGAGTTTTGATTCATTCAGAACAGAAATCAAATTAATTGTTGATATTATCTCCCCAAGAAATAACAGGACAGGAAAGTATTTTTAAGCCTTCTATAAATAGTTATTTTATTAGATAGTTGATGTCGACCTAGCCGAAGTGCAAAATCATCTGAACAATCTTTGGTTTTCAAAATAATCTTTTGACACTTGAATTGGTAATTCAGTTTTGCCCATCACCACCAATGTTGTTTTCTGAACTTTATTTATGTTAATCCAATAGGGTCTGAAACACCCTCCCCCTAGAAATTTTTTAGAAGTACAGGATTAGAATATTTTCCTTTAAAAATTATCATCTGGTCCTTTGGTGGACCCCCCCCCCCCCCCGAAATTTTTTCTGGCTACGGCCTTGGACACAAAATATTCTAAAGTCGCCGATGACATATAACGGTTAACTGAGATGTTTAAAAGTAATAGTAGGTTTATTGTTTTGTTTTGATTTAGACATAAGGTGCATTTGGTAATTACATTGAGAGCTCAGATCGTCAATCGTGGTTGGGGAAAGCTTCGATAATATAACCTAGAAACGTCAAACGCCAATGATTTATGGATGCGAAATTGACAAGGAACAATAGGCAATATTTAAAGGTTTAAAGACCTCTTTTTATGGGCTCGCCTCTTGGGCATGTACCCAGATCATGGTTGTGTTTATTGAGAAACTTTACTCGAGAACACACAAACGTCCATGTCTTGCCGGGATTCGAACCCGGGACCCCTGCATCCAGGCCAATGTGCTACCGCTGCACCACGGGGTCGACCATAGGCAATATTTCTGTTATGAAAATACACAGATAATAAAATCCGATCGATATTCTTGGCTCAGTGATGTAATTACCAAATGCACCCATTTTGGCGATGAAATATTTGACACCTGGATAACTTGATTTTTATTCTTTTAGTGTTAAAATATGATCTTTGATTCACCTTAAAACTATCATTTGACATAAAAACGATGTGATCGACATGTGAAATGTAGCGGCGATAGAATGAAGTTTTCTAGATCGCATTCAAACTAGGCAATATCTCGGTTGGCTTATTACTGAATTCGTCGCAAGTCAGATCTCACAGTTATTAACGTAGAAGTGATTCCACCATTACTTATAAACATCTCAGGTTTAACCAAGCGTTAGAGCCTATGAGTTTATACTTCATATAAACAATTACTTATGGCAGTTTTTGTTAGTATTTTTGTGAAGGATACCTTATAGCGGTTTATGTGTAACTGATTATATATTTTTTGTTCTAGGACGACTTTCTTCTCCGACATTATGACAAAGGTCCATGTAAAAATAAATTAGGACACTCTAGAGCCTCAGTTATGTGGCATAGGACTCAGGTGATAGGAATATTTGCTGGTTTTGGAATTTTGCTACTAGTGGCCTCACCCTTACTACTTTTAGCTGCTCCTTGTATAATTTGTTGCAAGTGTCGAATTTGTAATGCAGGAAATACTAAAATGGATAATGAGGAATCATCTTCCTCTGAAAGACTCTGAGCATAATTTGAACTTATAAATATTGTTGAAATTTAATAATATGAATAAAATTATTTGTTAGACAAAGTCAAGAATCTGATTGACATTGACAAGAAATTATTACAATATTTATAATGGATTACCTGTTTCGTGTTTGAATTATGTATATATTAACTATGGGACAGCAATTCAAATGTCTTTTTATCAAGCACTATGTTAAATTATAACACATATATAAATAAAATAATTAAAACACTTCTGAAGTGAATAATTGTTCGAATCAGTGTAGTTTCTTTTCATCTCATTGCTCATTCATATCAATATGTTTTTTGTAGGTAGTACAGGTGAGGATAGTAGATATCATTAATTTTTTCCTGAATCTTTAGTAGGAATCAAAAGCAATATTCTAAGTGATTGGTGATATGTCTCTTGGTTTTCTGTAGAAATTTAACTCGAACTACTTCTTGTCTACCTGAAATATTTCAGTACATATGCTCAAAAGGTTTGACTGCCATGCTGCGGGTCGCGGGTTCGAATCTCGGTATGGTATTAAACTTTTTGATTTTCTACCTTCTTTTTCAAGTTTGATTTTTTGTTCTGCTTCATGATGGGAAGTCGTAAGCTTCTAGGCTTTTGTTCATATTGGAAATACGGTTAATTGTATTAAAAAAATTTTCCTTATACATACGCACTTTTAATTACATTGAGGTTATCGTTTTTTATAGTTTCCCTATTCACCTTTTTTCTTAGCTCAGTTTGAAATTCGGATACAATTTCTTTTTCTTTGTACTGGATCTTTTGATGCAGAAACTATGATAAGAAATAAAGTGAACAAATTAATTTGAGATATTTGGAATCAAACTACTTTATTTGAAAAGGATTAATTAAAACATATTACTAAAGTTCTATCGTTAAACATCAACAAAACTTATCAATAATTATTGAATTGAACAATCTAAAATCTATTACACAGTAATCACATTTAGATGAATATCACAAATTGGAAAAGGCTTCCTCATGTAAAATACAGCATTTTGTATAACAATTGGTTTTTCCAGTCAGATCGCACATTCTGCATAGAGGTTCATATTTTTATTTAAAGCAATTTCAATATGCAGAAAAATTTTATTGGTGAATTGATATTTGTACTTCTGAATTTTATAACTTGAATTCATCGTTTCAATATAAAATCATTAACTGACGCTACAATCATTCATTAACATAATATACAATCATTCATATAAAATAAAACAGAAAGTAATTGAGTAACCTATCTAGGTACAATTAAAGAAATATGCATTTTACTGATTGCAAATTTTAATTATGAATTTTATTCATTGACTAGAAAGCCTCAATAAATCAGTGAAAATAAATATGTATCACCATGTTCCTTTGTTTTTCATGGCGACACCAAATATTAATAAATTTAACCATCACAGCAGGATTAAATTTTGACAATCAACAATGTTTAAAAACAAGATCGAAATTACAAATTAAATGTAACAGCAGATCCAAATAATCAAATTATTTTTTTTTTTCTTCAGAAACTTATGGCGAATGTCTTATATTAAAGCTGAGATCAATGTGTTGAACTTTGTATGAATATAAAATAGACTTCTCTCCAGGCGGCGCAGAGCCCAGTAATAAGAACATACCCCTTAAACTTAAATTTCATAAAAATTAATTCAATTGTTTATTTTGGAATAGTTGTTTTGTAAATTTGGACGAGAACCGAAAAAAATTAATACTACTTCTTGTGAACTTGGATAGCTATCTTTTCAATGCAATGATTAAACAATTTTGAAAGCTTGTTTCACCAACATCTATACTAAAGTAACATTTCAAATAAAATATGAGTTGGTAAATATTTAACAGTGAGAAATCAAACCACTGTATGTTGAGAAACAAGTTTTTTCTGATTTCGCAGGATATTTCTGCCAACAATTATTCAGAATCAGCAAAGGATTCTGTACATAATTAAATACTATATGTAATTCGAATAGACAGATACTTATGAATTGAATTCGGAAAGTTTGAACTTCAGGAATTGTTGGCTGATCAAAATTGAGAAGAATATTATATATCAATTCAATTTGGAAGAACTATATAAAACATAAAAAAATATATATTCACCAAATTAACGCTGGAAATATAGATTATTGGACTTGAAAACAATATTAAAAAATTTGGTCTGGAATAAATTCATCGTTCGTGCCTATTCATAAATTCGACAGAATAATAATGACATCATTAAGTAATCGTGACAATTCTTTACTGAATACTTCCATAAAAAATCAATTGATTGACTCCATTACAATGATATGTCTAGTTGTTTAAATCCGAGCCCTTTCACAACGCTTTCTTAATCATTTCAACTGATATAAAAAATAATTTTTCAATTTTATTGAGAACAATTTTTGAAAAAGTTTGTACCATATAGTGATACTATCTCTCTAGAAATCATCTCTGAAACGTCCCCTACTGTCAGTTATAATTTGCGTTTTGTGCATTCATTATAAGTAGTTATATAATTTTCGTAGACCACATGAAATTTCCATAAGCATGTTCTTGAACTTGGACAATAATAACCACCACGTTTATGGCTCTGCTCGCTGTACATCTCAACTTCTTGTCATGTATTGATTAATAGTTCTCATGGAATACAGGAGCTCCCCCTGCATTCTAGCTTCTAGCACCATTAGATTCACGTGAACCTGGAAATTAAATTATTGAATATCATTCACAGACCAAATTCCAGTTTATAATTGAAAATATGAATTATGCATAATTTTCACATATGAATTCATTTTGACCTAAATGAATCACCTATAATGGTCAGTGGAGTACCCGAGGAAGCTATAAGAAGAGAATATTTATCAACCCTGAGCTCAAAGTAAGAAGTAAACATAGAGAGAGATGCCCCTGCGCGAATAGTACCATTGTACGGGGTCTTTATAAATTATTGTAACAGCGCAGTTGGCTTTGGATTTTTTTCATATTGCTGCTTATAATGTAAACTCAACACATCAAATCTTTTTTTCTATATTTATCTTTATCTCTGACATTGATAATTCCAGCCGAATAATTCGACCACCTAACATGCTTAAAAGTGTAAAATAAATAATCCAAAGCCAACTGTTCTGTTATAATCATTTATGAAGACCCTGTATAAAGAATACATTGATAATCAAACAATCTCTAGAGAGAGTGAGATATAAATTATTTCACTGCCGCACTGGTGTGAAGCATAGCCTTCTCTAAAGTACTCTATAGACGGCTGTGGGTGAAGTAAACAATAGGTTAGATATGCATTTTTACAATTTCAGAATATTATACAACATTTTCGTAATTTTGCCATAGCTATAATTACCAGAACACCCTTAAGCAACAATAAACTGCCACAAAAATAAGTAATAATAATTCAGTTTATGAACGTTAAATGAAAAATGAAAATGTAAACACGACGCATCGAGTAACTAAACAATAACGGACGATGTTGCTGAACTGGACAGAATTGTCTATAACAGACGCCAGCAGCGGTTAGTATCAAAGTAGGGGAGTGTAGACCAATTATCCCATACGGAACAAGTTCGCAACGCCGGAGTATTATTCGCGTGTATAAACATATATTGTTCAATTAATCAAAACAACACAAATATGAAAACAACAACAAAAATACAAAACTTAACTTCCTTCTCACTATGTTTAAATTCTGAGTACCCTGTCATAGTCTTTTTTGGTCACCCTCTCCGGGTAACAGCAAGCGCTTTTGATGAAAGCCTTCAGCGATCTCTCCAGCAATGCGTTGATTTCCCCATAATCATATCATCATGTCTTATTCCTAGTAAACATTGTAGATAGTTTCCAGATGGGCACGTCTAAAACGAGAGGTATCCACATCGGTTCGACCACCCATCGTGTAATAAGTCAAATTGTAGGCAGTCTTGAATTTGTCATCTAGTAGATTGCCAACATCATTATATATAATCTGCAAGAAAATATGTTTATGTAATTTTTTCATCAATGTAATAAATCATAATTTTGGGAAAAATGGTCGCTCTATATTCTAGATCACCAATTATTCATTGCTGCTAACTCAGTTAGTTAGTACGTGTGTGCGTCATTGATTATTATTGATATTTAAATAATATTCTTTAAATCTTTGATCAACAACTTGTTGTTCATTTTTGAAAATTGTTTATTTCTTTACAAAGAATAATGATATCCCTGAAAACTGCGCGCATTCAATAAATGATGAACCACTTCTTTGAGTTCGTTCGAGAATTTTATTTGATATGGAATTGAAATTTTCTAACTACATATATATTTCACCCATGAAGTTGTTCTTGTCCTTCCAGAGCTACACTACATCAACACTTACAGAACCTTTCTTAGGGATCGAAAAAATCGAACCGCAACCGAATCACATCAACTAAAAAACAATTAAAAAACGGAAATAACTCTCAGTTGAAGAGTTGAAGGGATCACTCGAAACCATCAAGAATATGTACATTAATCATTATTTCTTAGATATTTGGAGAACTAATGTGCATTTCCAGTAAAGTCCATTCACGAAACTTTGAGCTATCGGTTGGCCATGGAAATTTGGCATAATCCACTGTGTATATTAAAATTTTAGGTTATGTTGTTTATTTTCTTGTCAGATTGATACGCAATGTTGTCAATATTGCATAAAGTTGCTGATAACTCGCAAGCTCGTCGGACGAGGCCGGGTACATTCGGCAACGTGACTTTATTTTACGTTATGTCAGCAAATACTGCCTATCTCAGATAAATAAACAAACGCCTACTTTGCGCTCACTGATATGTGAACAGAGTTTTTTCATGTGACAGCATTAAGAGTAGTGTTAAATATATCATTATCCAATAATCCACTTAAAATTTCAGTTTATTAATTTTTATTTAAATATCAAATCAAATGTCGCGCTATGATGACGTACGACTAAGCATAATTAGTGGGGATCACAACAGATTGGACAGTTGGCATCGTTAAACCGTGATTCAACGTTAAAACCAATGATATGAATGCCACCACGTACGTCACACTCAACCAACAATTTTGATCGTTTTGAATTCTCCAGCTTATTTCGGCGTTTCATATTTTATTTCGAAAATCTACAACAAAACGAAAAATCGCTATGATTTCCTGAGGGTCCATTATTTCTGAAAATTTTCTTTTTTAAAATCACTGGAAATGCTCATTTCAATTTTTTGAAGTTCCCAAAAAAATTTATACTTATCGGTCACTATGTTCTTAATATAATAATCCATCAACATTTCACACGAGTTGGGTAGCTATTGTTCATTGAATAAAAATCACATAAACTTCAGTCAAACAAAAATATGCAAATATCAAAGAATAACGGAAGCCTTATATTCCTTATTAGTATATTCTTCATGGGAATGATCTTTGAAATACAGAAATTCGAAGTAAAAGAGAGGGTTTGAAGTGAATAAATTATGATTAATTTTGACATAAATAGCAATGACAAGTAACTTCCTGTTTATCTAATGTGTTATATGTCCAGTTAGAATATTCGTTTATCTGTTAGTCATAAACAAATAGATATTATACATGCACGGTGTGATAAATTTTATTTGCATTATGGTCGTAATCATTTCAAGGTAAATATGTAGCCGAAAATAATTCATTTATGGCCAGCGAGATGAGTTTTGAATTATTCATAAGTGGAATTTCTAAATGTGGGAAGAACACATCAATGTTTTCTAAACTAGTTGGAAATATTCCGTTAGAAAACTAAAATAAAATATGGGCAAGTTCTTTTTCCAAATTCGCGTTCGCTTTATCAGTTTTTATTATTTTTCTATACATATTTAAAAGGTATATCGCGGTTATTCAATTTGCGAAGAAGGGTTTATACTTAGAGGAAGATTAAAAGTTACTAATTTCAAGTAATTAATTTTTAATTTAATATTGATGTCGATTTCTATACTCGTGGGTTCAAACGTCGCGCCTGATGACGTACGAGCAAGCATAAATTGATGGGGATGACAATTCCTACAGAATTAGAGGTCCTCAGAGTAAAAATAAATAAAAAAAATATTTCTTACTCTGAGTAGAGTCACTTCATTGCCTCTTGGCAGTTGATTTATTATGCTAGGGCATTCTCAGGTCAGTGATAGTAAAGTATTTCTTTTTTAGAGGTATAGAACTTTAAGTTGCAATAAAACAACGATGGATTATTCGATTGACATGAATTTTATTTATCCGAAAGATAATCTTGTGGCATTACATTTCAAATAAGATTTCTGTCATATGACCGCCACGACTGGCTTGGATGTAGTCCAATCTGACATTTGTGGCCGTATATCGGCAAGAACACAGCGAATGTTGTCTTCCAAATGGTCAAACGTTTGTGGCTTATCCGCATAGACCAATGACTTTACATAGCCCCACAGAAAGTAGTTTAGCAATGTTAAATCACAAGATCTTTGAGGCCAATTCAGAGGTTCAAAACGTGAAATTAGGCGGTCACCAAACGTGTCTTTCAATAAATCGACTGTGGCACGAGCTGTGTGACATGTTGCGCCGTCTTGTTGGAACCACAGCTCCTGGACATCATGTTCGTTCAATTCAGGAATGAAAAAGTTAGTAGTCATGGCTCTATACCGATCACCATTGACTGTAACGTTCTGGCCATCGTCGTTTTTGAAGAAGTACGGACCAATGATTCCACCAGCCCATAAAGCGCACCTACCAGTCAGTTTTTCTGGATGTAACAGTGTTTCGACATACACTTGAGGATTAGCTTCACTCTAAATGCGACAGTTTTGTTTGTTGGCGTAGCCATTCGGCCAGAAGTGCTCTTCATCCATAAACAAAATCCGCTTATGAAAATCGGAAACATCGGCAATCTTGTTTTTTGGCCCATTAGACGAATATACGCCTTGCGTGATGATCGTTTGGCTTCAATTCTTGCACGATTTGGATTTTATAAGCACGCAAACTAAGATCCTTCCGCAAAATCTTCCATAAAGAGGACGGACACAGATTTCTGTGCTCGATGGCGGATGGGCTCATTCGGGCTTCCTCAATGCTACGCTCTACAGTAGCAATAGCTTCTTCTGTACGGCGTGTCTGGGATGTGAGTTTGAATAAGAATGGTGCGAAAACGTTCCATGGTTAATTAACTGCTCTCATGGACGATTTTGTCGACCATAAAATGGACGTAGTGCGAGAAACGCACAGAACCACTATTTGCAAGCGTTGTTCATGATGAATTGCCAAACCAAACTGAGTATAAATCACTCGACAGCTGTTAAATCGGCCGCCATCTTGAACAGTAATGCCAACTCAAAGTTCTATACCTCAAAAAAAACACCTGTTATAATAATTCTGTTCATGAAAAAATATATTGTCATGTTTGAATCACCGACGAAAAATAAAGCCTCTCAAGTACGCTCAACGGGTATAAGCACATTATTTCTTATTTATTTTCATCTTCACCTAGGTATTTAGTGCCTTACAAGCTGAATGAATTATTAAGGATAAATAAATAATAATTGAACCTACCTATTCACTGTAGAGAACCCATGGTCGTCCCAAGAGTAATCTTGTACCCTGAACGTATTGATGTTCTTCTGATCCCCCCTTTTTGCAAAATCTTGATAATTGAAATTTGGTTCGTCTACAAAACAAGTTATATCGGCAGGAGCGTCATGTGGCTCAGCTCCAACCACTCCTATCTCAGCCGATTGAGTTTCTATATTCTCGAATCTTTTCGCCAATTCCACAGGCGTGCACTCTTGGGTTTGCTCCGAAAGCTTCTTCATCCGTTGCATCAGGTCGACTATGGCAACTTCTGGCTCAATGGTGGGAGACGGCGGACTCGGGTATGCGTTACTCGTTTCTGTAAAAAGGTTCTTTGTTGAGTATTTGGTTTATCATTGCCAGTTCGAACAATGAGTTCAACATGAAATACCAGTATAATGGTATAGAAAAATCAAATCGGAAACAAACGATATTCAATGCATCAGAGATATAACTCTGCGTACAGTTAAAAAGTGGTATATTCGAAAGATTTAACACCCTACTATATAAACGAAATGAATAATCAACAACGATCTAAGCTATTGTCTTTCTCTTATCGTTAGTTTTATAGTTTAAAAAAGGGTTACAGTTCACTGCGTCCTCAAGGTCTATTATACCCCCTTACAGAGCTGTTCTGACCACACAGTTCCACAGATCTGATGAAATCCAATATCTGTGAAGGCTTCAAAGAGGTTAGTTCCTCACTCTCACAAGTTTATCGTCCAAGGCGTTCCCTTCTTAGGCTCGCAATGCCAACGCATTCCGTGACTAGGTGAATAGAGGTTTTTTTCCTCCTGCCACAGAACCTACATCCCATCCTCAACAGGTGCTTCCTGAGAAGATAGTGTCCTGTAAGAAAGCCAGTGAGGAGGTGTAAATGTTTCTTACCAATATCCATATGTCTTTTGGATCTAGCTGTTTCAAAGTTCCGAAGAAACTTAGTGGAATAATCCATCCCTGGGAGATTCCGCCAGAGTTTTTCCCTCTCGGCTTTCTCCTCCTCCAGAAACTCCTTCTTATAGGTACATTTACCTATATCATAGAAGGGTTCTGGACCAATGAGTGACACTCGTGGGCCCTCTTTGGCAAGTGTATATATTGGCCTCTTCGTTCCTTTGATCCCCGAATGGCCGGGAACCCAGATTGAAAAGACCTTATTTTTGCCTACATCATTGAGTTTGTTCCGGCACTCCAGATCATTTTAGAGTCGATGAAATAGGAGCTCAGTGCTTTGATAGCAGCTTGACTATCTGAGTGTATGGCTATATCGCAATTCTGATAGTTTCTTTCCAGATTTATATATAGAACATATTTCTCTTATAGTTAGTCTTATTCAACCGAGGTGGTAGCGCAGAATGTTATGTGGTGGTAGACAATCTGAAGTACTAAAATCGAGTATTACGTGCTGTCTAAAGCAATATTATCCACTGCGTCAGGGTGCATCTAATGCTCGATTCCGTTCACGAAAGGTTGAGCCGTCGGTTGGCCATGATAATTTGACATATTCCACTGTGTATATTAAAATTTTAGGTTATGTTCTTTATTTTCTTGTCACGTGATACGCAATGTTGTCAATATTGCAGAGAATTCTCTAATAACTCGCAAGCTCGTCGGACGAGGCCGGGTCCATTCGGCAACGTTGACTTTATTTTACTGCCAACTTCAGATAAATAAACAAACGCCTACTATGCGCTCAACCTTTCGTGAACGGACTATACGTAATGTTGCCAACCATACTGCCTGAATTAGGCCAATCCCAACGAAAAGAGAAAGACAATAACATTATTCGCTGTTCTTTCAAATATTCCATTGTACAATTAGATGACAAAGCTCTCTTCTCTGATGCATTGAATATCGAATGTATTTATCCATACCGATATACAGGTTTGGAAATTCACATCGGAAAGAAACGATTACTATGCATCAGACAGATAATTTTTTCTGCAAGTTGAGCAGATGTATATTCGAAAGTTTTCAGTGGCAGTAACTGACTGAATCCATCTCTCTCATTGCAATAATGTAGTCTTGTCTCTCTTTCATTGTTGGGAGGAGCTTTGTTAAACCAGTATGGTAGGCAAAAGCAAGTGCTCGAATCGAGTATCATGGGCAGGCTGACACAGAGAGAAATTCTCTGTCTAATGCATTGTATATGTATACTCTCCGTGTGTTCCGATGTGAATTTCGAAACTTGTATAAAGAAAATGATCCTAATTCCATTTCATTCTATTTATGTCATGATTATTTCCGCACTTGTGTTATATTCAGAGTCCTTCAAAAATTTGTGTAAATGTAACATACCTTGCTTTATGACATTACAAAATGGACGCTTTCTCATTGAATAACCATTTGAAGACGCGTACTAATTTTATTATTCATACTCAACTTATTTTTGAATCGTAGTATAACTTCTTACCTATTTACCGTCAGTTGCAGTAAAATGCCCGTTAAATCATCATTAGTTTTAATGCACGTTTGTTACAGGAACTTTATTTGTTTATTTTTTTTCGCTCCATTAACTTCAGCGAAATGGTAAAAATATATCATTTAATTAAGGTTAGCCATGTTTGTGTTATTTATCGTAACAAAATACGGAGTTATTATCGTAAGTTCTTCTTCTTCTTCTTCTGTGCGGTGCCTCACCGGCCGAACTGAGGCCTAGTGGCCCATTGTTCACCCGCATCATTCTACAGAGACTCAGCTCCTCAGACACGAAGACAGAAATGTCGCGAGCCTGCCAGGAGTGGTCCCTCTTACCATAGAATAGAAGGTGTTGGATTTCCTAGGTGTGTTGACCTTAACTCAGTAAGGTTTTCACAGTTGAACAAAATATGCTCAACCGTTTCATCAGTACTCCTGCACCACCGGCATAGGGAGCAGCTCGTCAATCCCATTCTCTTCAATGCTTGTTAAACAGGTGACCAGTCAATGCACCAGTCACCAGACTGAGTTGTTTCCTCTCCAGCAGCAGAAGCCTATTGACCTCAGATCGCGAGGACGGTCTTTCAATGAGAATCCTCGACCACCTCAGGCCCACCCCTGCGCTCCATCCGAGGAAAATTCCCTGTTCAGCCAGTTCCTGAAGAAACTTCTGACAGATGTGCGACAGATTGGCAGCGAAGGCTCCGGACCAACAAATGCTAATCCGGCTCCCCGCCTAGCCAGTTCATCTGCCTTGACGTTACCAGGTATATCCGCATGAGCCGGACACCAGATCACTTTCAAAAAGTTATCAGAGCCCAGCCCACGCAGAGCTTTCCTGCATTCTTCTACCAAAAGAGAATCAACTCTAACATCAGATAGAGATTTCAGAGTACCCTGGCTGTCGCAACATATATAAATGTGCTGGCCAGAGTATCCCCTGCGAAGTTTTCCAATGCGCATGCAAGAACCGCAAATAGCTCAGCCTGCACAATGGAACAGTCCTTCCCCAGAGGGATAGCCTGATTGAAGTGAGGACCCACGATTCCGGCCCCAGACCCTGTTGCTGTGACAGAGCCATCAGTGAACCAGGTGGGACCTTCTGGACTAAGAAGCCTGTTTGATGAAGACCATAGGTCTCTGTCGGGAACAATTACCCTGTAGGGTTCGTCGAAGCAGAACTTAGTGCCCGCGCGGTCACCTCTCTGGAGAAGGGGAGCGTGAGCATCCTTAACCATTATCGTAAGTTACTTATAGAAACAAAATAAAGAGAACTGTGTACACCTTAGATCGTATATTTTGTTTTTTCGAAATTTGGCAATTGCTGGAAAACTGAAGTTTATCATAATGAAATTCAACTTTTCGCTTATATTAGGCTTAATTTATATGTTAGTATTTTCATTGTAATAAAATCAGGCGAATATATGGCAGAGTATTTAAATTCGCAATTATGTGCATGTTTCGTAATTTATCTTAATTAAGTCTTCCATAATTATTTTCAAAATATTCATAATTACCATTACCGTTTAAACTGGTGGTATTCACTTAGTATCAATACGGGTTATTTGGCATTGATGAAATACCATCATACCCATTAAGTCGATATTTTCGATTGATATAACATTAATGGTACCACAATAAATCTTTAGTTTTTATGTACCTACATAACTGCTTACTTTCTGACGTTGCGATAGGTACAATTCATAAAAATGCGGGTCTCATTACAATCTCGATAGATACAACCAGAAATCCTTTTTTTTTCGTTTTCTGATCGGATTTCCAAGTAAACAGAGCAAATGAAAATTGTTCATCAGTTTATTTAAATTGTTTTTTTATGAAATATTCGTTTCAACAATGTTTCACTATCATTAACTCATCATAATTTACATGTTTTATGACATTTTACAGATACCTCATACAAATGTATCTTGATATTACCATTGGCATGATAATATGCATGTCATTTGAAAACCTAACAATGTTTTTCACGAAAAATTAAATAAATCAATCAATTACTGGTCATCGCTAGAGATAGGAAGGGAGAAGTGAATACAAAAATAATCAGAGGCTATAACAAATAATTTTTTAGTTTCAAATGGTCACCTGGAAAAGTTTTTGTTATCTTACCCTTTCACTCCCAATTGTTTTTTGGCGAGTATTCATGGTCTCAACAGCTTAATGAGCTATTTAACACTTGAATGATATAAAAACGTTGCCGATTTATTTTTAATTTTAGGGGTGTAGCTAGAGGGTAGTGGGACAATTATATCGCAGTGGAAATTTCGTACGGGACATATTTAAACCAATGGTACTCATTATAAATTTATTCAAAACAAATATTTATGTATGAAAACTAGAAAAACAATTTTTGCACAGAGGAACATTGCAAGCCGAGCAAAGGTTGTTGTGCGTTTTTCTCTCTTATTTTTTGCACAACTGTGACATCGTCTACGAGTTGGTCCTTCATTCGGAGATGATCCCAAACATTCAATAATCCAATGGGACGTATATGTCCCACAACAAAATTATTATTTTCTTGTGACCAATGGAACGAAGTTTGAAGCTATCATGTAAAGAATTATTTCTCCAATATGATATATTTCTTACCTGGACATAATATAACAACTACAGCACCAACTACTCGAAAAATGAAACGAACGTGATAATATTCGGTAACTTCGTCTGCTCTCGTGCACGCTTAACGTAACATTTAACATACATATGTTTATTCGTAGATATGGTTCTAAACTACCAGCGGGACATATTCGATTCGGTATAGCACATCTCAATTTCCCTGCAGTAATTTTTGAATATTTAGCGGGACGTATGTGACCCATTGGGAGTGAAAGGGTTAAAAATATGCAAACTTCAAATATACGACAGAATATGTCCCCCAGTATCATTCGAAATGCTTCGGGAATTTTTCCCAATCACTATGGGATAAGAAATATAGGGTGGCTCGTTTGAGACATGTGACCTAACGACCTCAAACAAGGGACTTCTGATGAATAAGTGATTCTAGATAATTTATTGTTTATTAAACTAATTCAACAACACTCAAAATCATTTCTATATATATAGTTCGTTCACGAAATGTTGAGCGTCGGTTGGCCATGGAAATTTGGCATATTCCATTGTTTAGGTTATGTTAATTATTTTCCTGTCAGATTGATACGCAATGTTGTCAATATTGCATCGAGTTCTCTGATAACTTGCAAACTTGTCGGACGAGGCGGGTACATTCGGCAACGTTGATTTTATTTTACGTTTTGACAGCAAATACTGCCAACTTCAGATAAATAAAACAAACGCCTACTATGCGCTCAAACTTTCTTGAACAGACTATAGGACTTGTGTCATTTTGACATAAGTTTGTCACACGTTTTTTATTATCATTCCGAAATTGAATTCGATATTTAAAATGAAATACTACTATTTAAATCTATGGGAGATGATTACTCTTCAGTAGGGTCCTGCAGCGTGGTTAGAAAAACAGAAGATTCGAAAAACTCATCACTTGGAAGTCCATCAGACCTGGTTTAAAACACCCTCCTGGCCCGAGAGCAAGAATTAAGTATTTTGTATTTGAAGATACAATTATTCGAATAGTTTCAAGTTTTAATTTTGTAAAAACTGCGTGACAGGGTTTTTTCTACTGAGGTTTTTTCCTAAGCTCTGGTATCATAAGAAGACTACTATGATACTCTGTTTTGCACTAACCACAGCTAGGGACTTTTTTGTTTCATGTATTGTATTTTGTTAGCTCTCAATTCAAAAGAATCTGAATATACTGAAATGTTTAACTAGCATGTCTCTTCTTACCTGGTCTAGAATTCCTATAAACGTTTCTAGGATATCCCACAGCCGCGCTACATTCTGCCTCTGCCTCTTTCATTTTTTCGCTGTAATACCTGTAGGCGCCTTCCTGGTCCACTTCCTGATTCACTCCACAGGAGAACACGAAAGAACAAAGCGAATGGAAATGGGCCAATATTACAATGGCGTGTACTAGTTCGCCTAAGGACCAACTATCCTTGCCGCATTTCGTTAATTTCTGAAAATAATGGTGAATTGAGGAAAAATTCTATTGTTCAGAAGGTAAAATTGATTTTCTATATTGAGAGATTGAGCTTTTCCTTTTCGTGGCGTGTAGCTAATGGAAAAGTACTTGGCCTAATGGAACTCTATGGGAGAGGTATTAAGGATGCTTAATGGACCACAGCACCATCATTTTTGTTCCTTCGAACGTTGATACGAGATGTTGAAATCAATATGGCGAAAATTGAGGAAATCATTAACTGTAAGCTAGGAGATTTTTCGCTCTAATTGATAAGAACGTACACCATGAAAATCTAATAAACGTTCAACCAACATTCAATAGTACAGGATTACAGCTTTCGTGAGCATTTTCTTATCATCAAAAGTTCAGTGGGCTATGGTAATGGAAAAAACCGTTTTTGAGACTATTTGAACCGCCAATGTTATCTACACAAAAAAGTAGGTAATCTTAGTCACACGCTATAAAGTAGACCGATTTCGAGAAAATCAAGTATAATGTTGAAAAACATGGTTAATTTTTTCAAGAGAACAGAAATCGTATTTTCAATATTTAATTTCGCAAACCTTTTAAAAATTCGGATGATGATTCGCTTCGGTCGAATTACATCCTCAACTCGCTTTCATTTAATATCAGAATTTTCTCGATATCACGATAGACTTTTCCATCACTGTATTAACGCAACTCCCACAAATTTTTGAGTTCTGCTTTAAATTGGTATTGAACATTTTACTGCAAAATTTCAGCTTGATCGAATTGAAAAAAGCTGAATTACATATTCAAAAAGTTGAAAATTTAGAAAAAAATAAATTATGGTTCTGATCTTGCGATCATCTTGAAATTTCGCATGAACAATCAGTGTAAGAATCTTCACCCTAAAAATAAATTTCACTCGAATCAATTGTTTTGTAATGAAAATATTAGGATTTTTCTTTTCAATATTCCCATTAAATTTTCTGTGGTTCCATAAACACTATGGCCACAACATTTCGTATGAGACTTCTTATGAGTATCTTGAATGTGGCCGCAAAATTTCATTTCGACCGGTTTTGTTTTGTCTAAGATATCGATGAACTTAGGATTTTGAATGACTATATTACAGTGGAACTTTCCTATAACGAAAGCGCTAAATCTGCAAAAAAAATTCGTTATACAGAAAATTTGGTTATATAGTCGGGAATGTCGAGGTCGACTTCAATGATAAATTTAAGTTTATCATTAAAACTTAAACACTTCCTTTTCGACATTTTCGCACAACTTTTACACTAGCGTAATGGTTAGATTGAAACCGAACAGCCAGGGGTGTATTCAAAACTTTTTCAGAAGGATGTCTCTGCCTGTCGTAATGATTAAGGGTACGTTCAGATGATGAGCGCTCAGCGCGCGTTTTGCTAACGCGCGTTTACAACTACATGTATTTTGTTTAGGTTACGTTCAGATGATGGGCGTTCAAAATACATGTAAACGCGCGTTAGCAAAACGCGCGTTCAGCGCTCATCATCTGAACGTACCCTTAGTTTAAGGTCGGGATTTATTAAGTGCGTCCGGAAAAATTTCGGATAAAACCCACCCTTATACTTTCTTACCAATACCCATTCAAAGAGTATTTTTCTTTGAATATTTCGTTATAGAGAGAATATACCTCGTTTAAGAAGGTGTTTTCAACATGGAATTTGGATTCAAGGTGCAATGCCTTGTACGAAATTCGTTATACAGATGTTCATTATAGGGAAGTTCCACTGTATATGGAGCACTTCTACGATTTTGGCTGTTAACGAACTTAACCGCGGCATTTAGGAACGGAACTCACCCTGAAAATTTAAAGTTTCTTGGACAATTATTTCGTAGATATCGTGTTTACGGACGGCCGGTCCTATGGACAGAATTGAATTTGACCACGGATCGAACCTTATCGTTTGAGACCATTTTCAGCTCGAAATTCTAAAATTACAGAAAATTGGACGAAACGATATAGCACTCGTTCAAGTAGAACGAGAGATCAAAAAGAGTGTTTCGAATTTTAAAATCAAATCAATGATACAATCTCCCATTCAGTCCAATTAATCCAACTCTTAATATTTATTATCATTTCGTCACAACAAATTTGAATACTCACTTCGATGTGGCCTTTGTTCAGCAGCCAAGGCCTATGTGCTAATATTTATTTATTTCATACAGATTTCTTAATTTCTGAGGTATGAAGCGCAATCCTTTAAGCCAGTTCTGATCTCCTCCTTGAAGTATGAATTCTTGTTTTTGAAGACTAATGAGGTAGCTGCATTGATGTCTCCCAGCAGCCTAGAACAATTATCGTATTTCAGTTTAACGTCAGATTAAATTAATAAATTATGATTACTGGGAATAAGTACTTTTAAATGGTACACATATGAATTTAAGCCAGCATGGAAGAATTTTGTAATGTTTTAATAAACCATATTTCACTCCGCCTTGTGAAAACCCGAACACCGAGGATTATGGACAATACTCATTATGAAGTTTCACCAAATACAGGGTGTTACTGAATTGATGAGAAAGATCCAAGGGAAAGATTTCTCAGATTTCATCAAAAAAAGTTATCATAAATGTAGGTCCGGAAATGCATTGTTTCCAATATACGTTGAAGTTTTACTTGAAAACTGCCCGAAAGAAGTGGTACGCCACTCAGATAATTTGAACTAACAATTATTTTTGAAATCTTCGTTCAATTTTTGACAAAAATTTCTTGTGTCTTTTTTTCGTGTGCGGCGCCGTTTTTATATAAAAAAATAGAACCTTTTAAAGTGGGGTCTCCACCACATAATGTGTTGAAGTAACGAGAAACACACGTCAAGATGTTTTATTTTTTCGCATAAAAACGACCGCACGAGAAAAAGTAAGAGATTTTTTGTCACAATTTGAACGATGAATTAAGAAGAGCCCTGAGCAGGTGCTCTTGAGCGCTCGTTCATTGTTGGAGCAATAATGTTATTACCTCAATATTTTGTATACTACTTGAGATTCATGCTAAGTAATTGTATTCTGGAAATTATTCAATAATTAAAATAATTCAATTCTATGGATCAGATGATGCGATCCTCTTGAAATTTTGCAATTGCATTCAGTATATCAACCATCATCCACAAAATAAAATTCACTTGAATCAGATATCTTGTTTTGGAAATATGTATAAAGATTCTTGTTTTCAATATTCCAATCGAATTTTCTATGTTAAAACTATTGCCACAAAATGTTGTATGTGGCTTGTTATGAGCATTTTGTATGTGGCCGCAAAATTGCATTTCGATTGGTTTAGTTTTGTCAGAGACATTGAGGAATAAAAATTTTAAATGGCCATATTTTATGGAACGCCCTTACGATTTGGCTGGTTAACGAACTCAACCGCGGCATTTGGGAACCGAACCGAAAATTTTAAGTCTCTAGGGCAATCCCTTCGAAAGTTATCGTTCTAACGGCCAGCCACCGGACGGACGGCCCCACTGACAGAAATGAATTTGACTACTAAAGGTTGACGCTCACTTGGACGAGACGATACGAGACGAAGCGAAGAGTTGTTTCCGCAGGCACGATTTGCACTGAATCAAACGATTCTGATCTTCGCTTCGCGCCTCCCAAGTGAGCGTCTACCCATTTGATTCAGTGCAAATCGTGCCTGCGGAAAACAACTCTTCGCTTCGTCACGTCCAAGTGAGCGTCAACCTTAATTCGTCATCAGGGAGTCGAATCATATCGTTTGAGATTTTCGGCTCATAATTCTAAAATTACAGACATTTGGGCGTTTAAGTAGAACAACAGCTCAAAAAAAATTGTTAGTTCAAAATATCTCAGTAGCGTAGCACTGCTTTGAGTCAACATAAGACTTTTTCGAAAAGCCTTCTTATGGAACAATTCACAACTAAAATGTCAATACGGGAATCGGGCCAACTTTGAGGATATTTTTTTACTAGTGTTAGCTCACACATTTTTTCATAAAATTATTATTATAATAAGTGCAGGTACCGGGTTTTTCACTATAATTTGACCCCCCCTTCAACTTTGTTACTGAAGTTGATACAAAAAAAAGTTTCGTATACAAGTTTCACGAAATCAACTGAAGTTGTTTGATATGAGTCTAGAAACTGAAAATATATACAGGGTGGCCAACATATTGATGGCAACTTCATTTTTTCAAATGGAACACCCTGTATATTTTTCCATATTTGGTTAGCTCTTTTTCCCCTGATTTCGAATATGTAACATATGTTGGTCTATCTCTTTTATTCTGAGAACCACAGAGTTTTGAATTTCAAGAACTACCTGCCAAGATCTGTAATCATTTTACAAGTGGCAGAGTGCGTTTACTGAAAATGCTCATTTTTGGAGTTATAATAACGTCAATGGGAAGATATACAGGGTGAACAATATTGAATGCAACTATAATTTTGCAAATGGGACACTGTCTCTTCAATTTTCAGAGTTTCAAAGTTTTGAAATGATGACACCGAAAAAAATATGTGAAATACCTACGAAATTCTTTATATCGAAACAATCTACTTAAAAGTTTTATTTTAGAATGAATACTCAACAATTACCTAACCAATGAAAAATGATAAACTATGGTAGTATGGTAAGAATAACATCAACTGAAGAAATTGATCAAAATGACCACCTTCATTCAATACACATAATTCATATACTTAGTTATCTCAAGTTGTTTAGACTATTTTTGATAGCATTATTATGGCTCTGATTCAAGTCAGAAATTAAAGCTTCACAATTTGTTTCTAATCATTACAATACTTATTATCACTATTCTTTGTGCGCTGACGGGATTAGTTCCGAATTATTGGTTTAATATTGGTTGATTTTATATCATTAAATTATTCGTCGCTTTCATTGATTGTCATTATTGCTGAAGTAAATTTTTTCCTTCAGGAACGGCTATAAAAACGTGTCCAACGGTGTTAAATCGGGACTATTTGGTGGCCATAAAATGGGAGCGCCATTACCAATCCAAAGATTAAATCGGCCACTTAAATATGTATTCACGAACTTCCAAAACGCTATGCCAGATGGTTATTGAAATTTGAAGCTCTGTGGTGCTCAGAATAAGAAAGATAGACCAACATATGTTACATATTCGAAATCAGGGGAAAAAGAGCTAACCAAATATGGAAAATATAGAGGGTGTTCCATTTGAAAAAATGAAGTTGCCATCAATATATTGCCACCCTGTATATATTTCAGTTTCTCGACTTATATCAAAAAACCTCAGTTGATTTCGTGAAACTTTTATACGAAACATTTTTCTGTATCTCTTCAGTAACAAAATTGAAAGGGGGGTCAGATTATAGTGAAAAACCCGGTACATATAAGTCTCCAAATTAATCCGAAGTTTGGAATGCATTGAGAAAATCGAAATTGGAATATGCATAATCAGGAACCATTGTGCTTCCATGGTTTAAATATTTTCTGCAATTGCCTTTCTATTTTATACCTATACCTATGAAAAACGTTTAAAACTATTCTCAGCTCAAATATTAAACGGTAGACACAATGAAGAAATGGCTTTCTTTCCTCAAATCTCGCGCAAATGTTTATAATGAGAATATTTACCATGATTGCAATATAGTGCCTATAATCGTAGGGTAATGGTCCATCGCCTCGTAAAATGAAATTCTGAGTCTTGATAAAATGGTCCAAATATGTAGGATGATATCCCATCACCTGACTGACATGGTCCAACCGGTTCGTTTGGAGGAAGGTGTCCGCAAACAAAGTTTGCGTCTGAAAAAAAAACATGTCATTAATTAAGGATCCATATGCGTATATTAATTACTTAATTTATTTAATTAGCAGCTGCATATTCGAGGTTCCACTTCATTTATCAGTTTAGGATCTTTGAGTCATATACATTAAAAAACTGGCGAAGAATACTGGAAATAGCCGGAGTGAGAAAAAAGTGAATGGATAATTTCATAAACCATTGATATTTTATGTAAATTTCACCCCAACTGGGCGAATTGGAAATCATCTAATAATCTAACGCTTCGCTGTTTGGAGATGTTTTTTTGCAGAATTTTGAGACAGTTATTCACTGAACTGTATTATGGTTCTCTGAGATAAATATTATAGATTTAACAATCAAGACATTGCGATTGCCTCCATAGTTTCTTGGTGTAATATTTGCTTGATTGGCTTTTGATTACGGTGCATCCATAAACATTAAAGGACCCCGCACACTACTTAGGAAAAGCGGGTCCAGTGAATTTTCCCCATTTCTACATATTATATTTATACCAACCTCAAGAACAATATATCAGATTTTCACGAAGGTCTTACATCTGGTTGTTCTATAGGGCGTTCCAAAATTGCAGCTACGGAAAAATGAATCTTTAAATTTTGATGATAACTCTTCTAATTTTCAAAATTTTATCATGATGCTTTGGGTTCTGAATAACAAGATGTGACAGATATCCGAACACCGCCCACCACGTTAAGGTTCTTTATACAGGCTGTTCCATGAAGCTGTTAAGTATCTGAATGTAACTTTGTTAGTGACTTTGGGACCACCCTGAGTTTTTCAAAATATGATACCATGATGTATGTCCACTTCTGTAGGAAGTTTCATTAATGTACAAAGAACAGTTGCAAAATTATTCAGGTTTAAATTCGGATTTCATACAATTTTTCTTTAAAACTTATCTGTAGTTGAGATTGCTGTCAAGGAATATAGGTTTTCATTAGTATAATTATTATGATAGGTCGGTCCAAAGGTGTTTTTTCAGGAATGTACAGGATGGACATAATGTGGTGTCACTAATCTCCTCATATACAGGGTGTTTCATCATAAACTGGACAAACATATATTTTCGTGTAGAGTAGAGGACATCGGGAGAATAATTTTTGCCTTATACAATATATCCCGTTTTCGAAGCATAAGCGAGATACAGGGTGTCAAACGTCATTTTGAGCAAGATTACTATGAGTGTGGTCAGTAATGTATAACACTTAAAGTAACGGTTTTTGGTCAAATCTCAGTATTTTGGGTCCTCTGTTCAGAAAAGTTGACAAATATTCTAGATGAATACAATACAAATAAAATACAAAAAAAATCAGTGAAACTTAGTTGGGACTCGAACCGATCAATGTAGGTATTAAATAGGGAAATGACACTGTTCTAAGGATATTAATATTCGTTGCCAATAATTTGATTATTTTGACTCTAGAACTCAAAACAAATTTTCTTTCATTATTTCAGAGGTCTGAACGAAATATTTGAATTCCTGTAGTAACGAAACCGTTCGATATTTTACAATTCTGTTTTCATATTCGTGATTGATAATTCAAGAAGTACAGTTGTACAAAATTTCATCCATTTCGAGTGAAATTTTTTCATCGCTGTAGACAATTAGACATGTAAAAAAAATTGTGTTCGATTTTTGAAAAATTTTTTTCACAGAAATTCTAAGAAAATTGTGTTCATTCAGAAAACAAAAGTCAATTTGACAACCGCAAAAAAAATTGGAACATTGCAGGTCTTCTGAATAGAGGACCCAAATATACTGATATTTGACCAAAAACAGTCACTTTAAGTGTTATACATAACTGACCACAATCATAATAATCTTGCTCAAAAATGACTTTTGACACCCTGTATCTCGCTTATGCTTCGAAAACGGGATATATTGTATAAGGAAAAAATTATTCTCCCGATGTCCTCTACTCTACACGAAAATATATGTTTGTCTAGTTTATGATGAAACACCCTGTATATGAGGAGATTAGTGACACCACATTATGTCCATCCTGTGCATTCCTGAAAAACCACCTCTGGACCGACGTATTATAATAATTATACTAATGAAAACCTATATTCCTTGACAGCAATTTCAACTACAGATAAGTTTTAAAGAAAAATGTATGAAATCCGAGTTTAAACCTGAATAATTTCACAATTGTTTTTTGTACATTAATGAAACTTCCCACAGAAGTGGACATACATCATGGTATCATATTTTGAAAAACTCAGGGTGGTCCCAAAGTCACTAACAAAGTTACATTCAGTTACGTATACAGCTTCATGGAACAGCCTGTATAACGAACCTTAACGTGGTGGGCGGTGTTTGGATATCTGTCACATCTTGTTATTCAGAACCCAAAGCATCATGATAAAATTTTGAAAATTAGAAGAATTATCATCAAAATTTAAAGATTCATTTTACCGTAGCTGCAATTTTGGAACGCCCTATAGAACAAACCAGATGTAAGACCTTCGTGAAAATCTGATATATTGTTCTTTAGGTTGGTATAAATATAATATGTAAAAATTAGGAAAATTCACTGGACCCGCTTTTCCTAAGTAAGTGTGCGGGGTCCTTTATTTAGAATACTAGTTATTCATGGTATTAAGATTGGATTCTTTCCGCCTAATCCAATATCCTAGACGAAATAATGGATCTATTCTGCGTTTGGATCAAAACTGAAGAAAGGAAGGGCTTGTAGAGGCTGTATAAGCTTCGAAAGCTGGCAAGTTAAGGCATAACAGGAGCTGTTTGTACAATGTCTACAGCGGCAGTACCAAAGGTTTTTCTGCATCTCACCCTGCTGCACAAAGATGTGAGATATTCTATTCCAATCGAGTATGACTTTGACACCCAATGCGAAGTTGTCATATAGTCCGTTCACGAAAGTTTGAGCCGTCAATTACACCTCCTCACTGGCTTTCTTACAGGACATTGTCACCTCAGGAAGCACCTGTTGAGGATGGGATTATCGGACACTGACGAGTGTAGGTTTTGTGGGGAGGAGGAAGAAACCCCCATTCACCTAGTCACGGAATGCCTTGGCATTGCGAGCCTGAGGAAGGAATGGCTTGAGGAACTAGCCTCGTTGAAGCCTTCACAGTTATTAGATTTCATTAGATCTCTGGAACTGGAAGATGAGCTATGAAGGTTTTGGCCAGAACAGCTCTGTAAGGAGGCACAATAGACCTTAAGGTCGCAGTGAACTGTAACCCCTCTTTAAACTAAACTAAACTAAAAGTTTGAGCCGTCGGTTGGCCAAGACAATTTGGCATATTCCACTGTGTATATTGAAATTTTAGGTAATGTTGTTTATTTTCTTGTTAAATTGATACGAAATGTTGTCAATATTGCAAAGAGTTCTTGGATAACTCGCAAGCTCGTCGGACGAGGCTGGGTACATTCGGCAACGTTGACTTTATTTTACGTTATGACAGCCAATACTGCCAACTTCAGATAAATAAACAAACGCCTACTATGCGCTCAAACGTGAACGGACCATAAATGATCGCCAAAAAAGTATGGACTTGACTTCGCAAAAACCATGTCATCTAGTACACAGATGGCCACAAATTAATGTCATTAGATAAAAAAATTTGTTTTCAATGACACTAAAATACATTCTTCAAGATTCATATCAACAGCAAAGATTGTTATAAGGAGTTATTGATGGCGCTGAATTGTGAACCAAGGACCATTTGGAGCTACCTAAATATCTCAGCCACAGGATAGTTCAGTATGCATCCTTCGAAAAAGAAGGTTCGGAAAGCTCTTATACTTTGAAATAACGAGTTCAGGCTCCTTTTTCAGGTCATTGTAGTCATTGTATGGTGAGGTATCACCCACACAGGATCTATAAGGAAAATTTCGATACATGTCAGTTATGTAGATCGGTTACAGAAAGTACGGAGCACCTATTATGTCAAAGTAATGTGTTGGTGCAAAACATGACACTAACGTTAATGGACATAAGTGCGAAATCTCCTAGAAAAAGAATTAATTCTTTTTCTAGGAAAGTATAGCTGCACCAATGTAATGGGAGATAATAGCCTAAACCTTCGAAACTCACTGAATTTCTTCGGTGTATTAGAACATCTTTATAACCTTTATTGACTTTTTTGATAAGAATCATCACTCAAGAGGTCTTACCATCATTGTTGTAAACTTTTCATATCATCTAATCGTCTTGTGAACTAGTGAAATGAAACAAACAACAAGTGAAATATTCGCAGTACTTTTGAAATAAAAGAGATCGAAACGCAAACGAAAAATATTAAATATACAAATAGATCCAAAGTTGTAAAGGTATAACCTATTCAAAATATAATATAATATAGTGAAATCGATAAACTTCAAAACTATCCGTTCTCATTCGCAAATGAACCGATATTTCCAGATTATATAAGGAATAACAACTTTTCAATGCGGTGTTTCCTATCGCGACTCTCGTCGAAGGTTTGAAGCCCCCCTTTCTTGCGTTTTCAACTCAAAAACCCTAGCCAGTATTTATCATACGACCTCGTTTCTGCAACAACATCTCGAAGATTGGCTATAACAAGCAAACACAAAAATCGAGAGCTTGCCCAATGTTTGTTTACCAGCAGTTTCAAGAAACTGGTAACATGAATAATAAGCAGCTGAATATTTTTCGAGTCGCTAGATGTCCACAGACTCGACTTATATCATAAAAATGGAATTTATTTTCTGTATGATCTTTATTTCTTCGTTTCTGTGTTGTGCAGTGCATTAGAAGATAGTGGAATGTGTTTGTTTCGGATAAATATCTAATAAATTAAGCACGTGTAGAGATTATGTTGAATGTCATTGACGCAACTGTATATCGCATGGTGTGGGACGAGCTATCCGACATGTTTTTAGTTGAACAAGTGAGGAAAATGTAATTTGTTCAGTCTTTAATTACCAATCAGAAATGAACTTCTGATTGAGGTGTGGTTTGTTGATCTGCGGTTTGCGCTGACTACACACGTGCAATGATATGTTCAGAGGCGCCGCTACTGAAGGGCAAGATTCTAGCAATTTTTCCAGACACGATGAACTGAATACTAGTTGCACGTCAGTATAATCAATAGATTAAAATTAATTGATAGCACTATCTTATCGCTATCTCTGTATCGTCTAGCTCTTTAGTTGAATACTTTATTTTAATCTCAGCAATTTAGAATATCGGTTGAATAGGGACCGAACTAATCCAACTGCACCTTATTGAGAAAAATGTTTCTATAACATAAAGAATATTTTTTGAAATTATTTAATTGCTCAACCGAAAGTTCAATAAATAGAAAGGCTTGTCATGGTAGTGAAGCCTACCGTCTAAACTGACAGGATAACGTACAGAAAGATGCCAATTGTAGATCAAAACGAGAATAATATATTTACTCTTTTTGAATGTACAATTACGAATTATAGGATACAAGGTTGAATTTTATTATGCCTGATTTTATCGACGCTCTAAACGTGCCATTATAGACAAAATGAAATCAATATATGTCGAATAGTTTTTTGATTATGGAATTCCGTGAGAAAATTATTTTCATGTATTCAAAGAATCTCCACGAAATTTCAGTCTTATATATAGTATAAGATAGTTATTGAGCAGATAAAATAGAACACTCACAAAATCAAGTTGATAAGATAACTGCTTTATTCGGCTAAAGCAAACATAAAGTCTTATTATTGAGGATTATGGAAGAAAAATAATTTCTCTTGTTATTACCTTCTACCTTTATGAATATTGCTATAGTTACTGAGTGGTAAAGAAATTTAATATGAAAGCATATTTATTCCAATTTAATAGACCAAACATTTTCAATTTCATTCAAACATAATTTTCTAACGTCAGGTATAGACTCGGGAATAGATACCTATTGAAGATTCCGTGACTATTTCATAGAGGGTGTCCCAAAACTCGACGTCAACCCGGAACCGGGTGAAAAGGCAAGTAATGCTGGTTGTCAGAAAAATATAAAAAAAAATCTAAGTTGCATGATTTTAATATAATGGGCATTTAAAAAAACAAGCAAAATTCCACACTCTGTGACAGTCTTTTCGCTTCTGTTGCCACAAATATAAACTTTTTCCAACTTTTTTTTTGTTGTGGAACCTTGAATAATGCTTGTCCAAACTGTAATCAAAATTTTGAGACCAGCTACTCCCGGAAGATGGATCGGACGTTCTGGTTCAATCTCGTGGCCGGCCCGTTCACCGGACTTGAATCCATTGGACTTTTTTACTGGGAAGCAGTTTAAGAAATTTTAACTACGGCAGCTACAGTTTAACAAGTATTATACCATTTTGGAATCCTTACTAAATGCGCCAACTTTTGACAAAACATGCCAAATTTGCGTAGTACATTTTTTTTCAATACAGTCAGTTGAAACTAGGCAATTGTTTTTTTGAATTTTTTTCTGAGAAGCAAGCCCTATTTTTATGAAACCTAGAGCAGTTGGTATCCAAAGTTTGATTACAGTTTAGATAAGCATTATTCAAGGTTACACAGCAAAAAAAAAGTTGGAAAAAGTTGATATTTGTGGCAAGAGGAGCGAAAAGACTGTCATAGGGTGTGGAATTTTGCGTGTTTTTTTAAATGCCCATTATTTTAAAATCATGCAACTTAGATTTTTTTTATATTTTCCTAACAACCAGCATTACTTGCCTTTTCACCCGGTTCCGGGTTGACGTCGTTTTGTGACACCCTGTATATGTATTGATGTTATGTATGTATTATTACAAATGGTTTATTCACGATTGAAACTTCAGTCTATAACACGAGACATTATATTTCTAATCTAGGAACAAATATTGATGATAACTACTGTATATTCAATGCTATGTATAAAAATCTGTATGTGTGCATACATCTATCAAAATGTTTTCTGTATTTCGCCTTGAAAATTGAGACACTCCAACTTCTAAGATTTCGACATCCACCGATAATACATAATAAAAAAAAACTAGATATTTGTGTTTTAAATAGACCACTGAAGGATACAGAAGAAACAACTGTTCATAGATGCATGTATAAGCTTTGGAGAACACATGGAATCCATTAGAAATGGTGAGAGGTCACATGCATAACATCGATAAAAAATAACTAAGTCGTAATGTATTGAGTACAGTTAGAAAAACAGTACGTACTCCTATGGTGAAATCTTTTCAGTCGATTGCAATTTCCCATATTATTTGCTAGCACATGAATCAATACTTTTTTTGAAATCCCCCTTTTTTGAGTGCTCGTTCTACTCAAATGAGTGCTATATCGTTTTGCCCCAATGTCTGTAATTTTCGAATTTTGAGCCGAAAATGGTCTCAAATGATAGGGTTCGACTGCCTGATGAGGAAACCGTAGTCAAATTCTATTCTGATCGTCCGTGAACACGATAACTTTCGAAGGGATTGTCCTAGAGACTTGAGATGTTTCGGTTTCCGAATGCCGCGGTTAAGTTTGTTAACCAGCCTAATAGTACAGGGTGTGCCATAAAATATGGCCATTCAAAATATTAGTTCCTCAATATCTTTGTGGCCATGGTGGTAACAAAACCATAGAAATTTCAATTGGAATATTGAAAAGAAGAATATTTATACTTCCATAACACGAGTGATATTAATTTTGTGAATGAAGATTGATAACTGAATGTTCATACGGAATTTCAAATGATAGTATCATCATTTTTTACATATATTTCATTTCTGAATATTTTCCAGAGTATAATTCCGATTGTGCTGAGATTTGCATTAATAAATTTAGTATCAATTTCAAGTCCTATACGAAATTTTGAGGTAATAGTCTCATTGCTTCACCATTGACCGAGCGCTCAAAAGCACCTGCCCAGGACTTTTCTTAAACCTTTTGTATTTATAATAAAATTCACTCAGAACCTTAACGGTAAAGAAGTGTTTGCAAAAAAAAGCAGAATGGAAATATTGACTTTTTCAAAGAAACTATTCACGGTTTCTCTATCCTAATAAAGAAAATTATTGGTAAAAACCATGAAATCATTAGTTTCGAAACATTTACGACTCAAAATATTTGGATTTACTATACTGTAACCGAGCTTGTAACTTATAATCTTACATGGCGCGGGGTACTTCAAGGCTCCATACTTGGTTCGATCTTGTTTCTGATATGCATGGATTTCTAACAGAACACGATAGATAGATACAGTTATATTCTCACGACTCGTTGAAAGTGGAACAAACCATATCGTGGACTGAACAACATCCCAACTTTTCCAATAAATGGAAACAACGATGCTTGTCGCAACACACTGAATTTTGTTTATAATTATTTCCAAATAATAATCTGCAATGGGCATTACCAGTATGTAGTTAAATATTGAAAATGCGATTTCTATACTCGTGAAATAATTAGCCATGTTCGTCAACATAAAAATGTGTAGAAAACTCTGGCAGTTCAAAACAAAACCGTTCTTTTTCAATTACCATATCAGTTGGGGAAAACAACCATTTAACATTCAAAACCTGCACCAATTGAAACTCGAGGAAAAAACCACAAAAAAATAGCTTATTATGATTAGAAAATGATCGCGAAGCTGTTTTTGTAGGATAAGGTTCTGGTTTTTTCTTAAGCGCACGTTCTATGTACTGAAACGAGTGCTTTATCGTTTTTCCAAAATGTCTGTAATTTTCGAATTTTGTGACGAAAATGGTTTCAAACGATAGGTCAAATTCAATTCTGTCTGTTAAGCACGATAACTTTCGAAAGGGTTGTCCTATAGACTGAGATTTTCAGGATGAGTTCGATTACCAAATGCCTCAGTTAAGTTCGTCAAATCATACAAGTGTTCCATAAAATATGGCAAAATTTTCGTCTTCAATATCTCGGACAAAACGAAAACAATAGAATAGAAACTTTGCGGGCACATGCAAGATGCTCATAATAAGACTATTTGTGACCATAGTATAACAGAACCAATGAAAATTCAGTTGGAATATTGAAGAGAAGGAACTTCATATTTTCATAACCAGATATCCAATTCGAGTGAAATTCGTTTTGTTAATGAAACCTTACCAATTGAGACTTGAGAAAAAAAGAATTATGATTAGAAAATGCTCAAGAAAGCTGTTTCCTGTACGACGAAACTCTGCGATTTGTCAAACTTTTTCGTGATACTGACGACATTGCGTATAATCTGACAAGAAAATTAACCATAACCTAAAATTTTAATATACACAGTGGCTTATGACAAATTTCCATGGACTACTTTGTGCTCAATAATATGTGAACGGAGTATAAGTAGAGCCCAATAAAGAGAAGATAAATGAATGGCATATTGATGTATAGACGGAAACGGAAACAAGTAAAGTTAACATTCAAAATATTATAGATAAAGAAAAGCGAAAATAAACAGTCCAGTCATAAAACACATGGAAATATTGAAAATCGTCTTGTATCTGGGCAATGTTTGTCAACAACATTATTTACGAGTCATGTGAGCGATTTCAAGGCCCACTATCGTATTACGATGACGAATTCAACCGAATCCTTTATCGCTAAAAACGTGTAGGCAGATTGAAACACCAGCAATTTGTATGCTAAAATAAAGACGTTTTATTGGTTAGATCTTGAACAACTTTTAACGCATAGGGTTCATTCGGTTTAAGTTATGACTTTCCATTCAATTCCTCACTGAATAAAGTAGGATGTCAAAGGTCGTATTTTGGATTGAAATGATTGTGACAATACAAGGACATCGCATCATTTGGGTCGCGGATGATATTCTTGAAATTCGACATTGATTGGATGGATTTTCTTTCTATGAATACAACGGTGGAATCCAGGAACTATAAACTTGATTTGCATTTCATTGAACATGGAATATAATTCATGGCAAATAAAGGGTTTTCCAATAAGAGGTGTTATTTTGAATAGCCCGCTATTTCGTCACGTTTGAAACTTTAATTTTTTGACATTTGACAAGTAGAAACTACGCCATTTGTAAAAATGGAACGATACACGCTTTAAGAACGCATTCACATTATTAAAATTTACTATAAATGTTGAAAATTTGGCAGAGACGGTACGTAAAACTCGAACATTTTTGGGTCGTCGTGAAGGACCTTGTCAGATCGCAATAAAGAAATGCGTGAAAAAATTCGAGCTGTTGGGACAAGTAAGTTATGTGAGGAATAAAACCCTTTCACGTCGCTCAAGAACAACCGAGAATATTGCTGCTGTAGCCGAAAGTGTTGAAGAAAACCTAGGTTGGTCCATTCCCAGTCGTTCTTTGGAATTAGACATTCCACAAACGTCATTGCACCGTTTTTTGCATAAAGATTTGGGTCTTAAGGCTTATAAAGTTCAGGTAACACAAGAACTCAAGCCGGCCGATCTATGGTTATCTATCGAAGAGGTGATCACAATTGGCCCCCGAGATCTTGTGATTCAACTCCTTGCGGCTTCTTCCTTTGGGTCCATGTGAAAGAGAAGGTCTTCAATAGCCAAGCGTCGATTCAAGACCTCAAAGATGGAATTCGTGAGGCTATCGAGGACATAGGACAGCAAATTTGCGATTTGGTTGTGGAAAATTTCATTAAGAGGATATGATCCTGTAAGCGTGGTCGTGGTGGTCATTTGCCTGATGTTATTTTCCACTATTAACGGCATAGCTTCTTCTTTATAATGAAATGAACATCCGATCATTTATATTGAAAAATGGAATTTTTCTTTGAATACCTATCAAAATAACACCTCTTATTGGATAACCCTTTATTATAGAGTATAGAAAGATAGGAAATGCCCTTGCATTCGTATTACTAAAATAGTTATTTTTGTATCTAGTGCGCGAAATGCTACTTTGGTGATCGAGAACTGATTTTTTTAACGAGGCGCAGCCGAGTTAAAAAAAATAGTCGAGATCACCAAAGTATTTCGCGCATGAGATGCAAACAAAATTTTTCTACAAACGCTTAGCTTAATATGAAAAAAAATATTGAACTGGTTTGAACTGTTTTTCCAAATCAAGTAATTAGGTATTAGAACTATGGGCAATATATTCTATGTTGAAAGCAACACTCAATGTTAAAGAAAACGTGGATTTCAAGAAATTTACCAAGTTAAAATATAAAAATCCCATATAGTTTACATGCAGTGTGCGAAGTAAGTATTTCGCACACTACTTCGCGCACGGTGTCATAGTAACGAAGGAAATGAAAAAAAGGGTCACTTCGCATATTCTTGCCAATGCGCGAACCTTGTCATTTTTGACGTTTGTAGAAAAACTACATTTTTCAGTTTACATTAAATTTGACCTACAGATGGCACTGAAGATGAATTTGTATATAAAATCTGTAATTTCGGTTAGAAATATAAAGAAAACTTTAATAAGAATTGAAGCGAAATTCATATTCCCTTCAAGATGTTTTATTTTTATATTTTAAATCCATGATTTTCAATAAAATTCGGCAGTTCATGTGTAATATTTTTATTACAAATTTTTAAGAGATAACACAGAAATATAAGGGTATTATTGTAAGATTTATACATGGATTAAATATGAATATACTCAATGCGAAACAATGCATTTCCGCATTCTTTCATGAGATTTTTTTCATAAATGATCTGAGGAAGCACCCCCTTCAATCTTTCGCGTCAATTCAGCCTGTAAATGTAATAAGCAACAATATGGAAATTGATCGATTAATATGGAGTTCTTTTATATCAAAATTAGAATCAGAATATAACGAGGTTATTTTTATGAAAAATATTCAGAAAAATTACGCGACAGTAACAGTATACAAACAGCAGAAAACAAGAGATTCGTTAATGAAATATTTTGAAATCGAAACGAAAAAAACATCATTACTCAGTCAAAATTCGGAAGCTTTTTTATATGACCGCTCATTAACAACTCGTAAAAATTATCTAACAAGCCCAACATCAGTCAGTATCGGCATAAATAGAAAACAAACATGAAAATCATGCGATAAAAATAATTCAATGCCATTATGAAACGCACGTTTGCGTATTTTCGCTGTTTTCGACCGGCTAATTCTCTTCCTCCATTCGTTGAAAAACAAGAACAGCAAACGATCAACAACGATAAATTGCAGAACTAAAAAAAAAACAGTTCAGTTTTATCTCATTAATTTATTCGCGTAAACAAGCACCTCTCGAAAAAAGCCTTGGATTTTATTAGGACGTGTAATTTATATGTAAATACTGCTTGAATACACTGAGAATATTCAGTTTGTTAATTGCTGATCTAACTTTCATGGTTTATTATTCGGATTCCATTTCGGTTCGGAATCAGTTGCGAAAATTATTTGCGGAATAGATGGAACTAGCGATTGCATGAAATTGAATAGTTCCAATATCTGGCGACAGAATAGATAGAACCTACGAAACCGCAGGAATAGCTTCATATTATTATGATCATTTCGATTTTGCGTAAAATACATGATGTTTCGCTGTGTCGGAAATATATATATGTACAGGGCGTCTATCACTGCGGAATTTTAGTGTACAAAATGCTGGAATTGGGAATGAATTACACGGAATTAGATGGAATTGCATGTAATTAGATGGAATTGCATGGAATTTGACGGCATTATAACGGAATTGTTTGGAATTGAGAAGAATTGAATGGAATTTCAATGGAATTGAACGGTATTCTGTTAGCATTGAATGGAATTGAAAATGCGCAGAATTGAACAGAATTGTGAGAAATTGAACGGAATTTAATGGAATTATGGGGAATTTTACGGAATTGTGGGGAACTGAATGGAATTATGCGGAATTGAAAAGAGTTTTTGTGAATTTAGTGGAATTATTTATCAAATTGGAATTTTAGTGTACAAAAAACTGCCAGTTATAGACCCCGAGGGGTCTATCACTGCGAAATTTTAGTGTACAAAATGCTGGAATTGAGAATGAATTACACGGAATTAGATGGAATTGAATGGAATTTGATGGAATTGCATGGAATTTGACGGCATTTAACGGAATTGATTGGAATTGAGAAGAATTGAATGGAATTGAACGGTATTTTGTTAGCATTGAATGGAATTGAAAATGCGCAGAATTGAACAGAATTGTGAGGAATTGAACGGAATTGTAGAGAATTTAACGGAATTATGGGGAATTTAATGGAATTATGGGGAATTTTACGGAATTGTGAGGAACTGAATGGAATTATGCATGAAAAGAATTTTTGTGAATTTAGTGGAATTATTTGTCAAATTGGAATTTTAGTGTACAAAAACTGCCAGTGATAGACCCCTCGGTACAGGGTGTTTCTGAATTGATGCGAATGTTTTAAGGGGGTAGTTCCTCAGATCATTCTATGAAAAAGTTCCCACAAAAATGTAGTTCCAGAAATGCATTACATATTTCCAAGATACAAGGCGTTGAAGTGAAGTTTTACTCGAAAACTTACTAAAAAAAGTGGTACGCCAGTGAGATATTTCAAAATTTTATTTTTGAATTCTTTGTATACTTTGTGACGAAAAATCTCTTCTGTTTTTTTTCGTGTGAGGCGCCGTTTTCATGTGAAAATAAGAGTTATTTAATCAACAAGGTTATTAAAGACAGCGACTAATGGCCGCTCCGCTCAAGCGTTAATAGTTCGAGACAATTAGTAGCTAGATTAATAAACTAGTTGATTACAAGATTTTTCAGTCGACCCTCTTATGAATTGAGAGTGAATTTTTGATTGAAATACATTTTTATTTTGCACAAGACATATGTTTTTATGTCCCAGTGGAGTTTTGACATTACTCGAATTGCAATTGCAAGTTACAATAGCATAAATTGGACATTAAAAGGGTCATTAATGTTCAATTTCATACACATTCAAATCACCGTTTATTTTGAGGTCGACGGAAAAAACATCGCGTATTTGTCGTTACTTCAACACTTCACATTTATGTAGTAGAGACGTTACATTAAGACTTTTTATTTTCTCATATAAAAGGGCGTATAAAGTATTCAACAATAATTATTAATTCAAAATATCCTCGAAAATATCTCAGTGGCGTGCAATTTGTTTTCAGTTTTGAGCCTGTATCTTGGAAATAATGCATTTCTGAACCTACATTTTTGGAAACTTTTTTTCATAAAATCATCTGACGACTCGCCCCCTCAAATTATTCGCATCAATTCAAAAAACATCTTGTATAATTGATGAGTGAAATAAAGTAAGTAATGAAGTCATTCTCGTAGAATATTTCCTCGAGTATTGTAGGAAGATCCGTGACAAGTTTATTTTCATCTGGAGTGGACCATCTGTGTTTACAAGATTGCGGGGTCTTGTTCTGAATATCTACTCATTAATTTAAGCCCGGTGCTGATCCTTTAAGGAACTTGAATGAGGGATCGAGTGCCATTTTTGTTAGGAAAGGATTTTCATTGACTATTTCCCTCGTCGTAATTTGCACCAATCAGAAACGCGCAATTTTGAATTACAAATGGTTTTCTAGGTGGAAAAACTGTTTGGCAGGACCTGTCAGCAGTTTATTCGCGTTAACCCGCGGCAAAAATTGACAGTTGTTGTCACTCAGGAAATAGTTTGTCAAATACCATTCGGGCATCTAATTTTCCTGTGAAAAAAAATCGAAAAAACACATTGCAAAGTAATATTTTGACAAAAAGCATCGTGCAGGTGCAAAAAATCCTCGTCTTCGACTCGGATTTTTGTTGCCACCATCACTCATGCTTCTTGTCAAAATATTACTTAGCAATGTGTTTTTTCGATTCTTTTCGGAAAAATTAGATGCCCTTATGATATTACTTACGAAAATTCGAATTGAATCTATTTCCCTTTTACATAAGATCACCCTCGAGTTGTAAAAAAACACTACGGTTCAGATCTTGCCTGGGGTGGTACTAGTGATATGAAGCCATAGGCGTTCAGAGCATCCATTGCAGTTTGTAATTCTGCTCTAGGAACGTTCTTGCAACATAAAAAACCGCATTGCCGACAAGGTCAATTTTCATTCGACAAGTTCGAGTTTCAACTCGTCCACATAGTCAGTATGGATGTGTTGAGATACAACACGCACACACAAAACCAACACTACGTTGAGGAAATGTTGAATAACATGCTTCGACACGTCTAAACTAGCTATTCCAGTCTATTCGACTTCCTCTTATCCGTACAGCAGCGTTTCCCAACCTTTCAGTATTCGCGGCCCAATTTTCAATCTAAAATTTCATCGCGCCCCCCTTAGTTAGTAAAGTGGTTCTAATTCGAGCCATGCAAGAACCGTTTGGGGCAGGGGCGGGTTGTTGGCGCCCCCCTTGAATTCATTCGCGCCCCCAAGGGGGCGCGCCCACAGGTTGGGAAACGCTGCCGTACAGAATTGGCATGGAACTGCGAATTTTAGTGGCGGTTTTGTCCCCAAATTCATTGCAAGGACTCTTCTTTGGACTCAGGCTGAAAGTGATGAACCGATAGCTCATTCACGAAAGTTTGAGCGCATAGTAGGGGCGTTTGTTTATTTATTTGAAGTTGGCAGTATTTACTACGAGCTTGCGAGTTATCAGAGAACTCTATGAAATACACAACATACCTAAAATTTTAATATACACAGTGGAATGTGCCAAATTATCATGGCCAACCGACGGCTCAAACTTTCGTGAACGGACTATAAGTCTCATCTCTGGAAATAACCCGCACAAAATAATATTATGTGAAGGTTCGTCTCCACACAATTCATAATTTTTTTACGCATCGACGCGCTGCTGTTTCTGAAGAGGTGCAGCATTCTAAGCTCAGTACCAATGCCATCCTTCACAGACTATTCCTAGCTTTATATTTTCCTGAATAATTTCCGAAATCACTTCAGTGTGGAGTGAAGTGATTTTGACAGAACATTACTTTTTGGGATGAAAATCAACGAAACGATTGGGTTTGAAATCTACCATATCAGAATATCAATGATAGTTCGAAAAAAAATTTCTAAATGTAATATGAATAATATTTTATAGTTTTTTAGCAATGAATACATTGCTTACAATGAAACCCAAGGATAAGAATTCACTTTCTGATATTAGGTGTACAAATAAGTTTCCGCGGTTTGTCAAAAGATGGCCCCACCAGAAGGTTATGGAGAAATTGTCAGATGTAAAACGTAATATCCCAAGTTTAGTCATCTGGCAACACCATAACCTTAAAGTACTAGTGATTCCGTATCAGCATCACGTAATTTTTTTCGTGCAAAAATGTCAAGTTTTATTCCGAATAAGCATCATTTGCGGAACTTTTGATTTACTTCTTTAATGTGAAAAAATCTGCAGCTGAGGCTGCTTATTTGATCGAGGAATCATCTCCCAAATTTATCAAAGAAAAAGGTTCTTCCTCCAAGACAATGCTGCAGCTCACAAATCATAAAGACGGTGGCAAAATGGTAGAATTACGCCTCGAATTGCTTCCTTCCTCCTCATCCCCACATTCTGCAGATTCAACCCCAAGTGATTATTATCTATTTCTAAACTTGAAGAGATAGTTCTAGGGAAAGAAATTCGAGAGGGATGACGAGGTCAAATGAAAACCGCGGAAACTTATTTGTACACCTAATACA